>JAESUZ010000045.1:0-89970 GCA_017311185.1 Proteles cristata cristata | reverse complement strand
AATTAAAAGAACTTCTGTAATGGCACTGAGAATAGATGACTTTTGTGGCCAAAACCAGGTGTCTCAACCTTATGTTTTCAGTTAAATGTTTAACTTAACATTGTTAAAACATTGATTGTTTGGTACCCAGAATAGCAGTGGGCAGTGTTGTGCAATAATCATCTACTACAGTCAAGATATTCAGTGGTTTGTTTTTCCATAAGCGTGTAATCATATTTCTGCCAAGGATGTGCCTTCAAATTTCTAATTATAGTATTGTAGAAAAAAAAAATTTTTGTTAGTGTCTCTTTTGTTAAACCATCTAGTCTTCTGCCAGCAGTTCCAAACTACCCTGTGTTTTTAGTTTTTTGTTTTTTGTTTTTTTTTGTTTTGTTGTTTTGTTTGTTTTTTTTTTTTTTTTTTGACAATCAATGATGGGGCAGGATTGGAGGCAACACTAGCCATTTTCTAAGAGAGGGAGGGAAGAAAAGTCTGTTTTCCTTTAGTGCCATCCCACCTGCTGTATCATTTCATGAGGATGAAAAACAAACAGAGGAATGTAATTATCCTCATTTCCTTTGTAGTCTCTAATATCTTCTTGATAGATTGTCTATCCCAAATGAGCTTAATGGAGGCAAGAGATTTCCTTGCATTTGGGGGTGGGAGTATAGAGTGTTTGAGGATCCTATCCAAAATATATCCCCATACCAAACACTTTTGTGAGTTAAGGAAAGAGTTTTAAACTTGTAAGGAAAAACTCATTTTTATTTCTCTCCCCCAATCTTGAGATTATTCAGTTTGGCAAGATAGGATTGGAAATAGAAACAAGAGTAAAATGGGGCGCCTGGGTGGCTTAGTCGGTTAGGCGTCCGACTTTCGCTTAGGTCATGATCTCGCAGTTCGTGGGTTCGAGCCCCGCGTCGGGCTCTGTGCTGACTGCCAGCTCAGAGCCTGGAGCCTGTTTCAGAGTCTGTGACTCCCTCTCTCTCTGACCCTCCCTGCTCACGCTGTCTCTCTCTCTCTCTCCTAGAAATAAAAAAAAAATAAAAAAAAAATAAAAGTAAAATCTCTGAACTGTCCCTTAGCAGGTCAGCCTTCCTCTTCTATTGGTGTCTAGACACTAACCTTTGACAAGGATGTGCAGTGATAGCAACATCAGAGGTGAGGTCTCAAAACCTTTCAGACAATAAACAAAGCAAAGCAAAACAAAACACCAGAAAACCTTCCTGTTGAGGAATGCTTGTTATGTTAAGGCATTAAAGGTCCTGCTAAAATTCAGACAGAGACAAGAGGGGTAGAGCTGCATCTCTCACAAATTTGACTTAGGGCCAGCCAACCCTACTTCCTTAATAGCTTCCTCTTCATAGATGTGACCACTACATCTATGAAGTGATGAATTACACTTTGTGAAGATGAATTACAAGTGAGGGATGAAAGGCAAGACTCAAAGACAAAGTTTAAGTGACGATGCTATTATAAATAGGATCTCATACAATTTAAGAAATCTAAAAGCCTCCATACAGTTTCTCTAGAAGAATTTGATATAGGCTGTGTAGTCTTTCACATAATCTACCTATTGCCCTCAAGTGGCCCCCAGCTTTTCATTGTTAGCACCCTGCCCCCACGATCTCAGGCTTGTTGATAAACTGAAGTGTTGCCATTACTTCATTAATCTTGCTTCACCTCAGCCAATTAAAACCTTAGATTTCTTCATTGCAGTTTTTATCACCAAGTAATAGAAAAACTGAGATTAACTTCATCCATCCGGAAATGCCAATGGCCTGCCTATAAATCTGGCCATAAGTATTTGCAATTATTTGGAAGAAATATTTTTAATACAAATAAATTAGTTGAAATGAAAAACATTAGGCCTTGTGGAAGAGATTGTTTTGGGGAAAGTAGACCTCAGGATCAGCTTTCCTCACCTCTTCTTGCTTCTTACAGCATTTTACCTTACACTTTTCCATCCACCATTTCTATAACATCACATCCCCATTGTGATGGGAAGACCACTGATTTTGGAGCCCACACGACATATTTGCAAAATCCCAGTACTGCCACTTACCACCTGAGAAGCCGTTAGTATCCTCTTGTTAATGTAAGAAATTATAGCAAACTTAGAGTCATTTTAAAAAACATTTTTTACATTCATTTTTGAGAGAGACCGAGTGGAAAGCACGGGAGGGCTGAGAGAAACGGAGACACAGAATCCAAAGAAAGCTCCAGGCTCTGCACTGTCAGAACAGAACCCAATGCAGGGCTCGAACACTTTAACCATGAGACCATGACTTGAGCTGAAGTCTGATGCTTAACCAATTGAGCCACTCAGGCATCCCATATGTCTTTATTTATTTATTTATATTATTTATTTTTTTAAATATTTTATTGTCAAGTTGGTTTCCATATAACACCCAGTGCTCATCCCAACAAGTGCCCTCCTCCATGCCCATCATCCCCCTTCCCCTCTCCCCCTCCCCAGCCCTCATTTTGTTCTCAGCATTCAAGAGTCTCTCATGGATTGCCTCCCTCCCTCTTTCACTATTTTTCCCCTTCTCCTCCCCCAAGGTCCTCCATTAAGTTCATCCTAATCCTCCTATACGTGCAAGCATATGGTATCTGTCCTTCTCTGCCTGACCTATTTCGCTCAGCATAACACCCTCAAGTTCCATGCATGTTGCTACACTTGGCCAGATTTCATTCTTTCTCATTGCCATGTAGTATTCCATCGTATAGATAAACCACACCTTCTTGATCCATTTGTCCATTATGGACACTTAGGCTCTTTCCATGTTTTGGCTATTGTTGAGACTGCTGCTATGAACAATGGGGTACATGTGCCCCTATGCATCAGCACTCCTATATCCCTTGGGTAAATTCCTAGCAGTGATATTGCTGGGTCATAGGGGACTTCTACTGTTAATTTTTTGAGGAACCTCCACACTGTTTTCCAGAGGGGCTGCACCACTTTACATTCCCACCAACAGTGTAGGAGGGTGCCTGTTTCTCCACATCCTTGCCTCCACATAGAGTCTCCTGATTTGTTCCTTTGATTCACTCTGACCGGCATGAGATTGGTATTTCTGTGTGGCTTTGATTTGTATTTCCCTGATGAGGAGGGACGCTGAGCATCATTTCATGTGTCTGTTGGCCATCTGGATGTCCTCCTTGGAGAAGTGTCTGTTCCTGTCTTCTACCCATTTCTTCACTGGGATGTTTGTTTTTTGGGTGTGGAGTTTGGTGAGTTCCTTATAAATTTTGGATACTAGCCCTTTATCTGATATGTCATTTGCAACTATCTTTTCCCATTCTGTCGGTTGCCTATTAGTTTTATTGGTTGTTTCCTTTGCTGTGCAGAAGCTTTTAATCTTGATGAGGTCCCAATAGTTCATTTTTGCTCTTGATTCCCTTGCCTTTGGGGATGTGTCAAGTAAGATGTTGCTGCGGTAGAGGTCAAGGAGGTTGTTTCCTGCTTTCTCCTCTAGGGTGTTGATAGTTTCCTGTTTCACGTTCAGGTCCTTTATCCATTTTGAGTTTATCTTTGTGTATGGTGTCAGAAAGTGATCTAGTTTCATTCTTCTGCATGTTGTTGTCCAGTTCTTCCAGCACCATTTGTTAAAGAGACTGTCTTTTTTCCATTGGATACTCTTTACTGTTTTGTCAAAGATCAGTTGGCTATACATTTGTGGGTCAAAATCTGACTTCTGAATTCTATTCCATCCGTCTATGTGTCTGTTTTTGTGCCAATACCACACTGTCTTGATGATGACAGCTTTGTAGTAGAGGTTAAAGTCTGGGATGGTGATGCCTCCCGTTTTGGTTTTCTTCAATATTACTTTGGCTATTCGGGGTCTTTTGTGCTTCCATACAAATTTTAGGATTGTTTGTTGTAGCTATGAGAAGAATGCTGGTGCTATTTTCACTGGGATTGCATTGAATGTGTAGATTGGTTTGGGTAGTAATGACATTTTAACTATATTTATTCTTCCTACCCATGAGCATGGAATGCTTTTCCATTTCTTTGTGTCTTCTTCAAGTTCCTTCATAAGTTTTCTATAGTTTTCATCATACAGATCTCTTATATCTTTCATTAGGTTTATTCCTAGGTATTTTATGGTTTTTTGTGCAGTTGTGAATGGGATCAGTTTCTTGATTTCTCTTTCTGTTGCTTCATTCTTGGTGTATAAAAATGCAACCGATTTCTGTACATTGATTTTGTACCCTGCAACATTACTGAATTCATGGATCACTTCTAGTAGGCTTCTGGTGGAGTCTGTAGGGTTTTCTATGTAGAGTATCATGTCGTCTGCGAAAAGTGAAAGCTTGACTTCCTTTTTGCCAATTCTGATGCCTTTGATTTCCTTTTGTCGCCTGATGGCTGATGCTAGGACCTCCAGCACTATGTGAAACAACAGTGGTGAGAGTGGAGATCCCTGTCGTGTTCCTGATCTCAAGGGGAAAGCTCTCAGTTTTTCCCTGTTGAGGATGATGTTAGTTGAGGGATTCTCATAGATGGCTTTTATGATGTTTAAGTCATTTCCTTCTATCCTGACTTTCTCTAGAGTCTTTATTAAGAAGGGATGCTGTATTTTGTCAAATGCTTTTTCTCCATCTATCAACAGGATCATATGGTTCTTATCTTTTCTTTTGTTGATATGATGTATCACATTGATTGATTTGTGAATATTGAACCAGCCCTGTAACCCAGAAATGAATTCCACTTGATCCTGGTGGATAATTCTTTATACATATATATATATATATATTTTTTAATGTTTTATTTATTTCTAGGAGAGAGAGAGAGACAGCGTGAGTAGGGGAGGGTCAGAGAGAGAGGGAGTCACAGACTGAAACAGGCTTCAGGCTCTGAGCTGGCAGTCAGCCCAGAGCCCGACGCGGTGCTCGAACCCACGAACTGCGAGATCATGACCCAAGCGAAAGTTGGACGCTTAACCGACTAAGCCACCCAGGCGCCCCCCTGGTGGATAATTCTTTATATGTGATTTTGCATTCGATGTGTTAGTATCTTTTTGAGGAGTTTTACATCCGTATTCATTAAGGATATTAGCCTGTAGTTCTCTTTTTCTGCTGAGTCTCTGTCTGGCTTGGGAATCATAGTGATGCTGACTTCATAGAATGAGTTCAGCAGTTTTCCTTTGATTTCTACTTTTTGGAATAGCGTGAGAAGAATGGGTATTAAGTCTGATTTAAATGTCTCGTAGAATTCCCCAGAGAAGCCATCTGGCCCAGGGAGATTATTTGTTGGGAGATTTTTGATAACTGATTCAATTTTTTCAGTAGTTATGGGTCTGTTCAGGTTGTCTGTCTCGTTCCATATGAAGTTTGGTAGTGAGTGTGTGTTTAGGAATTTGTCCATTTCTTCAAAGTTGTCTAGTTTGTTGGCATATAATTTTTCATAGTATTCCCTAATAATTGCTCGTATTTCTGAGGGGTTGGTTGTAATAAGTCCATGTTCATTCATGATTTTGTCTGTTTGGGTGCTCTCTCTTTTCTTTTTGAGAAGCCTGGCTAGAGGTTTGTCTTTTTTTTTTCCCAAAAACCAACTCTTGGTTTCATTGTTTCAACTGTTTCTTTGGTGTCTATATTGTTTATTTATGCCCCGATTTTTATCATTTCTCTTCTCCTACTGGATTTGGGGTGCTCCTGTTGCTCTCTCTCTCTAGTTCCTTTAGGTGTGCTGTTATATTTTGGTCTTGTGCTTTTGCTAATTTCTTGAAATAGGCCTGGAGTGCAATGTACTTTCCTCTTAGGACTACCTTTGCTGCATCCCATAGAGTTTGGATTCTTGTATTTTCGTTTTCATCTGTTTCCAAATCGTTTTTAATTTCTTCTCTAATTGACTGATTGTCCCATTCGTTCTTTAGTAGGGTGTTCTTTAGCCTCCATGTTTATAGAGGTTTTCCAGACTTCTTCCTGTGATTGATTTCAAGTTTCATAGCATTGTGATCTGAAAGTGTGCATGGTATGATCTCAATTCTTTTATATTTATTGCGGGCAGCTTTATGTCCCAGTATGTGATCTATCTTGGAGAATGTGTCATGGGCACTTGAAAAGAAAGTGAATTCCATGGCCTCAGGATGTAGAGTTCTAAATATATCTGTCAGATCCATCTGGTCCAATGTGTCATTCAAGTCCATTGTGTCTTTAGTGATTTTCTGTCTAGTTGATCTATCCATTGCTGTAAGTGGAGTATTAAAGTCCCCTGGTATTAGCACAGTCTTATCCATAAGATTGTTTCTGTTTATGATTAACTGTTTTATGTATTTAGGTGCTTCTGTATTTGGTGTGTAGACATTCATCATAGTTAGCTCTTCCTGACGGATAGACCCTGTAATTATTATATAATGCCCTTCTTCATCCCTTGTTACTGCCTTTACTTTAAAGTCCAGTTTGTCTGGGGCACCTGGGTGGCTTAGTCGGTTAAGCTTCCGACTTTCGCTTAGGTCATGATCTCGCGTTCGTGAGTTTGAGCCCCGCGTCGGGCTCTGTGCTGACTGCCAGCTCAGAGCCTGGAGCCTGTTTCAGTCTGTGACTCCCTCTTTCTCTGACCCTCCCCTGCTCATGCTGTCTCGCTCTCTCTCTCCTAGAAATAATAAATTAAAAAAAAAAATAAAGTCCAGTTTGTCTGATATAAGTATAGCTACTCCAGTTTTCTTTTGACTTCCAGTAGCATGATAGATATTTCTTCCATTCCCCTTACTTTCTTTTTTTTTTTAATGTTTTTTTTATTTATTTTTAGGAGAGAGAGAGAGACAGCGTGAGCAGGGGAGGGTCAGAGAGAGAGGGAGTCACAGGCTGAAACAGGCTCCAGGCTCTGAGCTGGCAGTCAGCACAGAACCCGACGCGGGGCTCGAACCCACGAACCAAGAGATCATGACCTAAGCGAAAGTTGGACGCTTAACCGACTAAGCCACCCAGGCGCCCCAGCATTCCCCTTACTTTCAATATGAAGGTGTCCTCACGTCTAAAATGCGTTTCTTGTAGACAGCAAATAGATGGATTTTGGTTTTTATCCATTCTGCTACCCTATGTCTTTTGATTGGAGCATTTAGTCCATTTACATTCATGTTATTACTGAAAAATATGGGTTACAGTCATTGTGTTCTTTGTAGGATTCATGCTTGTGGTGTATCTCTGGTATCTTGGGTTCCTTGCAACATTTCCCTCATAGAATCCTCCTCAGGATTTGTTGTAGGGCTGGTTTATTGGTGACGAATTCTTTCAATTTTTCTTTATTTGGGAATACTTTTATCTCTCCTTCTACTCTGAATGACAGTCTTGCTGGGTATAGGACTTAAAAAAAATTTTTTTTTAATGATTTTATTTATTTGTGAGAGAGAGAGAGACACAGTGTGAGGAGGGGAGGGTCAGAGAGAGAGTTAGATACAGAATATGAAGCAGGCTCCAGACCCTGAGCTAGCTGTCAGCACAGAGCCCGACGCGGGGCTCGAACCCACGAACCATGTGATCATGACCTGAGCTGAAGTTGGACGCTTAACAGACTGAGCCACCCAGGTGCCCCTAGAGGATTCTTGGCTGCATATTTGTTCTGTTCATCACATTGAAAATATCATGCCATTCCTTTCTGGGCTGCCAAGTTTCAGTAGATAGGTCTGTAGCCACTCTGAATGTTTTCCCTTTGTATGTTAGGACCCTTTTATCTGTAGCTGTTTTAAGATTTCTCTTTGTCCTTATATTTTGCCAGTGTCACTATGATACGTCGTGCAGAAGAACGATTCAAGTTCTTGAGGGGAGTTTCTGTGCCTCTTAGATTTCAGTGTCTGTTTCCTTCCCCAGATTGGGGAAGTTCTTTTCTATAATTTGTTCAAGGACTCCTTCAGTGCCTTTCCCTCTCTCTTCCTCTTCTGGAATTACTATGGTACAGATATTGTTACATTTGAATGTATCACTCAGCTCTCAAACTCTCCTTTTGTATTCCTGGATCAGTTTATCTCTCTTTTTCTTGGCTTCGTCTTTTTCTATAATTGTGTCTTTGAAGCACTTATTCTCCTCTGTATCTTCAATCCGTGCATTGGACACCTCCATTTTATTGTGCATCTCATTTATAGCATTTTTTAATTCATCTCAACTATTTTGAAACTCCATAGTCTTTTTAGCAGTAGTGTCTGCTGTCTTTCTATGCCTTTTTCAAGCCCAGTGATTAATTTTCAGTATTGTTTTTAATTCTTGTTCAGTTATGTTGCCTATATCTGTTTTGAGCAGTTCTTTAGCTGTCATTTCTTCCTAGGATTTCTTAAGAGGACAGTTCTTCCGTGTTGTCATTTTGGCTAGCTTTCTGTCTCTTGTTAGTTTTAAAAGCTTGTTATGCACTCTGCACCTGCGAGTGCTGCAGTATTAAAGAAGGCTCTTTGACTGTCCAGGGCCTGTCCGTTCAGGAAATGCTCTTTCAGGCTCCTGGGTGACTCTTTCGGTTAAACGTCTGTATTCGCATCAGGTCATGATCTCGCCGTTCGTGGGTTTGAGTCCTGTGTCGGGCTCTGTGCTGACAGCCAGCTCAGAGCCTGGAGCCTATTTTGGACTCTGTGTCTCCCTCTCTGACCCTCCCCTGCTCACGCTGTCTCTCTCTCTCTAAGAAATAAATAAAATCTTAAAAATTTTAGAAAAAAAGGAAACATTTTTTGGATGATGTCTCTTGGTTTCTCTTGTTGAGACTTTGGTTATTTTATTTCTCTACTCGTAGTGGTATTTGGGACTGTCCACCATGTGTACTTTGGCTTGTTTCTTGAGGTAGCCCTGGAAAGGAAAACAGACAGATAAACACACAGAAAAATCCAACAAACAAGCAATCTGAAAGGAAAAAAGAAAAAAGGGGGAAAAAGGAGGAAGAACAAATAATAGAAATAACAAATAAAAAATGAAAAAGTAGAAAACGCAAAAGACAAAGAGGACAGTCTAAAAGCATAGAACCAGAATTCCCCGCTACAAATAGAGAGCAGGGTGTGTGCAGTGCTGATGGAAGAGCATATAGAAAGAGAGAAATGACAGGGTGGGGAGAAAGTGAAATTGTACAATGACCAGGCAGAGAGACTAAGAGGCTTAATTCAGAGAGAGAAAGAGGAGAATATGGTAAGAGGCGAGGAGAAAGAAACGAAGATAATGTTACTCAGAGAATCTATATAGTCTGATTACTCCAGAGTGAGAGATAAAAAGGTAGCCGTGGAGGTGTAGAATATACATCTAGAGAATGAATTAAATGTGACTGTTTAAGGAAACCAGTGACCAGTGTGCCCATTCCAGCAGAGGGGAGGGATACGAATGAGACAAGGGAAAATATATCTGAATAGGACGAATTGATCTAGATTTAATCACAGCAGTGCATCCATGTTGGTCTTTCTCCAGGCTCCAGAAAAAACGAAGCAGTTCTCCAATGTGGATGGGCGTGGCTTGGTGTAGGCACATCTCACCTCCCTTGCGGGTCTTGCAGGCCACTCTGTGAGGCCCCACCTTGGTGGTTGCAGGGAGTAAAATGGTGGTGCACCAGTCCCTTCTCAAACTAAGCATTGCAAATCACTCTTTTGGGTCCAGTCTTCTTGTGCCACGGGTGTAGCCAAGGTGAGCCGTATTTTATGTCCCAAGCCACACCTCGTTTCCAGATCTTAGTCTGCATGCTTTATTGATAGCACTTGAAATATAAACCTGTAGGCCAAGTCCTTCTGAGCAGTTTCATGCCAGCCGCTTCTCCACTAGGGGTCGAGCCAGGAGAGCGGCAGAGTGGTTTCAGGCCACTCCGCTTCCCCTCCGGATCGAGCTGGAAAGCAGAGGAGCAGTTTTTCCTGGCGCCACCTGAGACCAGGGCATCAGCTCAGAGTCCTCACCATAGCTGGAAACTGGATCACTCTCTGTTCCGAGCAGAGGTTTTTCTCTTCTCCAGGGACAGGGACCGTTCTATGAATAGTTTCAGTCACTCTTTCTTTTCCCCTCAACTTACCGCGGCTCCCTGCAAAGGGGGCTCCCTCCACTCCCTCTGTGTCTCCAGGTCCTGGCCCGTTTTTATCTTCCCAAGTTCACACTCACGCACCTATAAAGTTTTTTTGTCAGCGGACTCTGTATCCTTTTCCTCCCAAACTCCTGTGATTCTCTAAGGGTTTTTATGGCTTCAGGCTTTCTCCATTTGAGAGGTGAGGGTGAGTAAAATGTACGGAGCTCCCTACTTCTCTGCCATCTTGCCTCCCTCCAGGAAAGGTAGATATTTTAACAATATTTGATCTTCCAATCCCTGAGAATGGAATGTGTTCCCATTTCTTTGTGTCCTACTCAATTTCTTTCATAAGTGTTCTATAGTTTCCAGAGTACAGATTGTTTACTCTTTTGGTTAGGTTTATTACTAGGTATTTTATGCTTTTTGGTTCAATTGTAAATGGGATCGATTCCTTAATTTTTCTGCTGCTTCATTATTGGTGTATATAAATGCAACAGATTTCTGTACATTGATTTTGTATTCTTATCCTTTCTTTTATTAATGTGTATCACATTGGTTTATTTGTGAATATTGAACCACACTTAGAAGTCAAGAACAAATCCCTGTTGATTGTGGTGAATGATTCTTTTAAGGTATTGCTGGATTCGGTTTGTTACTCTTTTGTTGAAAATTCTTGGATCCATGTTCATTAGGGATATTGGCCTGTAATTCTCTTTTTTAGTGGAGTCTCTGATTTTGGAATCAAGGTAATGCTGGCTTCATAGAATGAGTTTGGAAATATTTCTATTTTTTTGAACAGTTTGGGGAGAATTGTTATTAACTTTTCTTTATATGTAGATAGAGGGACACCTGAGTGGCTCAGTTGATTAAGCATCCAACTTTGGCTGAGGTCATGATCTCACGGTTTGAGGAGGGTTCAAACCCTGCATTGGACTCTGCTCTGACAACTTAGAGCCTGGGGCCGGCTTTGTATTCTGTGTCCCCCTCTCTCTCTGCCCCTTCCTTGCTCGCACTCTGTCTCTCTTTCTCACTCAAAAATAAATAAACATTAAGAAAAATTTTATCACAGCAGTACATCCATGTTGGCCTTAAAATTTTTTTTGCAGTGTTTGATGGAATTCTCCTGGGAAGCCATCTGGCCCAGGACTCTTGTTTGTTGGGAGATTTTTGTTTACTGATTCAATTTCTTTGCTGGTTATGGGTCTGTTCAAATTTTCTATTTCTTTTTGTTTCAGGTTTGGTATTTTGTGAGTTTCTAGGAATTTGTCCCTTTCTTCCAGGTTGCCCAATTTGTTGTCATTATATTTTTCATAGTATTCACTTATAAATGTTTGTATTTTTTGTGATGTTGGTTGTAATTGCTCCTCTTTCATTTGTGATTTTAAGTATGTGGGTCCTTTCTCTTTTCTTTTTGGTAATTCCTGCTAGGGTTTATCAGTTTTGTTGATTCTTTCAAAGAACCAGCTCTTAAGTTTTGTTGATCTTTTCTACTGTTTTTTGTTGGTGGTGATTTGTTTCTATATCGTTTATTTCTGCTCTCATCTTTATTATTTCCCTTCTGTTGGGTTTAGGCTTTATTTACTGTCCTTTTTCCAGCTTCTTGAAGTGTAAGGTCAGGTTGTATATGTTGGACCTTTCTTGCTTCTTGAAATAGGCTTGAATTGCAATATACTTTCCTGTTAGGACTGCCCTTGCTGCATCCCAAAGGGTTTGGACTGTCATGTTTTCATTTTCATTGGGTTCCATGTATTTTTAAATTTCTTCTTTAATGTCTTGGTTAACCTATTCATTCTTTAGTAGGGTGTTTTTTAATCTTCATGTATTTGGGGACTTTCCACACTTTTTCTTGTGGTTGACTTCAAGTTTCATAGCATTGTGGTCGACAAATATGCATGGTATGATCTCAGACATTTTGTACTTGTTGAGGGCTGATTTTTGATCCAGTATGTGATGTATTCTGGAGAATGTTCCATGTGCACTCAAAAAGAATGTGTATTCAGTTGCCTAAGGATGAAATGTTTTGAATATACCTTTAAGTCCATCTGGTCCAGTGTGTTACTCAAAGTCATTCTTTCCTTGTTGATTTTCTGCTTAAGTGAATTGTCCATTGCTGTAAGTGGGGTGTTAAAGTCCCCTACTGTATTATTATCAATGAATTTCTTTATGTTTGTTATTAATTGATTTTTATCTTTAGGTTCTTCAACTTGGGGGGGCATAAATACAATTATCAGATCTTCTTGATGGATATATCCTGTAATTATGATATAATGCCATTCTTCAAATCTTGTTACAGCCTTTGTTTTAAAATCTCATTTGTCTGATATAAGTATGGCTACTCTGACTTTCTTTTGATGCCCATTAGCATGATAGATGATTCTCCATCCCCTCACTTTCGATCAGCAGGTGTCTTTAGGTCTAAAATTGGTCTCTTGTAGACAACATATAGATGGATCTTGAGTTGTTTGTTTTTTTTTTTTTTTTTATCCATTCTGATATCCTATGTCTTTTGATTGGAGCATTTAATCCATTTACATTCAGAGTGATTATTGAAAGATATGAATTTACTGACGTTGTATTGCCTGTAGAGTTGGTGTTTCTGGTGATGCTCTCTGGTACTTTTGGTCCTTTCTAGTCTTTGTTGCTTTTCATCTTTTTTTTCTTTTTTCCTCCATCAAAGAGTCCCCCTTAAAATTTCTTGTAGAGCTGGTTTTGTGGTCACAAACATCTTTAGGTTTTGTGTGTCTGGAAAACTCTTTATCTCTCCTATTTTGAATGACAGTCTTGCTGAATAGAGCATTCTTGGGTGCACATTTTTTCCAATCACCACACTGAATATATCTTGCCACTCATTTCTGGCCTGTCAAGTTCCTGTGGACAGATTTGCTGCCAGTGTGACCTGTCTTTTTGTTGTAGGTTAAGGACGTTTTTCCCTTGCTGCTTTCAGGATTCTTTCCTTGTCTATTTATTGTGTAAATTTGACTATGATATGTTTTAGCGATGGCTACCTTTTATTGAGTTTAATTTCTCTGTGCTTCTTGGATTTTGATGTCTATGTTCTTCTCCAGACTAGGGAAACTTTCGTTTATAATTTGCTCACGTAAGCCTATGCCCCTTTTTCTCTCATCATCTTCTGTGACTACTATGATATGAATATTATTATGGTTTAATAAATTGCTGAATTCCCTAAGTCTGCCTTCATGATCCATGACCTTTGTTTTCCTCTTCTCTTCAGCTTCATTATTTCCCATAATTTTATCTTCTATGTTGCTAATTTATTCCTCTGACTCATCTATCCTCATTTCTTTGACCTACGTTTGGATTTGCATCTTGGTTATAGCATTTTTAATTTTGGCCTGACTAGATTTTAATTCTTTTATCTCTGCAGAAAGGGATTCTCTGGTGTCTTATATGCTTTTTTTCAATCCTGGCTAGTATCCGTATAATTGTTTTAAATTCTAGTTCTGACATCTTATTTATATCTGCATTGACTAAATCCCTGGCCATCATTTCTTCCTCTTCTTTCTTTTGCGCTGAATTCCTCCATCTTGTTACTTTGGAGGAAGCAAAACCAGTAATAATAACAATAGAATGAAATACAAATTTTAAAAATTAAAAACTCAAAGAAAGTTAGATCCTATGTGTGTTTTGGTCTGCTTGTTAAGATAATTTCGATAGAAAAAAGGGAAAAGAGAAAAGGAGAAAAAATAAAAATTAAGAAAATAATAATAAAATAAAATATTTTGCTCTTTCTGTATACAAGAAACAAAAGAAAAACAACAAAAACAAAAACAGAAGCAACAACATCAACACAATTGAGAAAACAAACAAACAAAGCCCAAATGAAGCTGGATCCAGTTTCCCCTAGAGCTGAAATGTTGCAGCAGAATGGTGTATGGTCAGTAGACTAAGCTCGTAGAAGGGATTGTGCTGGTCTTCTGGGTGAGGGGCCTGCTACTCTGGTACTCAGGCTGAGTTGTCCTAGTGGAGATATGTTTGGAGGGCATAGTAGGGCAAATCTTGATGTAATCGCTCCCTTCCACACTTGGTGGCTCTATTTAGCTCAGTAGGGTCAATCAATGCTGGTGGGCTAATGGTGAAAATGACTTTACCCTACTCTCTAGTCTCCAGAGCTGGAAGTTCTCAGCCTCACAAATGCACGCTCAGTCACCCCTCATGTGTCCCTTGCTTACTTCAGTCCCTGCCTTCTGCCTGTGTTTGAGCTGTCTGCTTATCAGGTGGCACCTCTCTCCACAGTTTTATCTCAGGCACAGTTGTGTTTCAAACCTCACACTTCAGAGACCCCCGTGATTCAGACTCACAGTGATCTTCTGGGGGATGGTCTGACTGCACTGTGGCCAGCTTGTCCCAGTAAATGGTTGTGCCACCATGCAGTGGCAGTGGCTCAGAGTTTATGGTAAATCACAACACACAGCTGGCACCAGGGTTTGCTACCCTCAATCAATGTCTTTGTTCCTCTGTGGGTGAATGTTTCAGCTTGATGCTGCCTGCTGGGTCTTTTGCCCATGGAAAAGCTGTATTGTTTCTATCAAACGCACTCCAAACAGGGAAACCACTTCTCCCTGAGAAACCCCGGGGGATCCTAAAACAAAGCTGATTGCTCCTGGGGCTTCTCCCTATTTCCTTGCCAGAGCACCACCAGGGGCTAACCTCTGAAACTTCAGACTCTGTACTCCTCTGTTTATAAAAATCTGGTGGTATTAAAATCCTCCCCCCCATGCATGATTTTGGGGAACAGTTTTCTTATACAGTCTCCTGTGCATGTTTATACTCTTTCTCTCTAGCTGTTTTCAGGGGGCAGTGCTTTCTTGTGCAGACCCATTGCACTGCTCTCTTTCTCCCTCTGTCTTTCTGCTATCTGTAAAATAGTTCCCTACCCTCTGTGTCACCACAGCTCTTTTCTCTCCCAGTTCACCTCTGTGCACCATGTACCTCTGCGTTTTCTCAGTCAAATTATTCAGATTGTTCTGTTAATCCTCAGATCAATTTCCTAGGTGTTCAAAATGGTTTGATGTTGATCTAGCTGTGTTCCACTTTTCATAATTATTAAACACATTTAAAAAATATTTTTGTCTGGTGTTCTCTAAACCATAAACCATAAAATGGGGCACCTGGGTGGCTCAGTCGGTTAAGCGTCCAACTTTGGCTCAGGTCATGATCTTGCAGTTCGTGGGTTCGAGCCCCACGTTAGGCTCTGTGCTGACAGCCAGCTCAGAGCCTGGAGCCTGTTTCCAATTCTGTGTCTCCCTCTTTCTCTGACTCTCCCCTGCTCACGCTGTCGTTCTCTCTCTCAGAAATAAATAAATTTTTTTTAAAAAAGTAAAAAGTTAGCAGTAGTTTTTTACTTAAATATTCCACAAATATACTGACTTTTGATTTAAAAAATTATTAAGTCTTCCCTTTTGGAAAAAGTTCCTAAACTCCTAATCAATGTATATTTTGCAGAGAATATGATCAAAATCAGCATTAAATATCCGAAGTCATGAGGCAATGATATTGTTAAGAATCATCCTTTTGGTTCTTTTATTGTTCTTATCTTCAAGTAATAACTGTATTAAGATCTTTTGAAGGGATCTAACAAAATAACATCATTCCTAGTGGGATTTTCATTGCCCTTTCTACCAGGTGTGGGACTAGAACCTAAATGAACAACCTGGTGGAAGGTGAAAGCAACTTGAAATCAAGAAAATTGGATTCTTTTTGTGGCTTTTATTTTGAGAAGTTACTTCACGTTTCTAAGTATATTATTTCTTTTTTTAATAGTTTATTTATTTTTGAGAAAGAGATAGAGCATGAGTGGAGGAGGGGTAGCGAGAGAGGGATACACAGAATCTGAAACAGGCTCCAGGCTCTGAGCTACCAGCACAGAACCCGATGCAGGGCTCGAACCCACCAACTGTGAGATCATGACATGAGCTGAAGTCCGACGTTTAACTGACTGAGCCACCCAGGCGCCCCTAAGCATATTATTTCTAAAGGGTTATCTCACTATAGAGATGTGCTGATCTTTCACACAAATAGTTTGACAAATGAATTTAGTGTATGTGAAATCCTTTCATATTACTAGTCTTAATGAAAAAGTGTGAGTTTATATATCACGTCAGGACATAAAACAAGTATCAATAAATTCAAGAAGATTAAAATCATATCATACATCTTTTATGATCACAATGGTTTAGAACTAGAAATCAGTTGCAAGAAAAAATCTAGAAAGAACACAAATACATGGGGGCTACATGGCATGTCACTAGACAATGAATGACTCAACCAAGAAATTAAGAGAGGAAATTTTTAAAAAATACATGGAAACAAATGAAAATGAAAATACAATCATCAAAAACCTTTGGGATGCAGCAAAATGATTTCTAAGTGGGAAGTTTAAAAGGATACAGGCCTATTTGAAGTAACAAGAAAAATCTCAAACAACCTAACCTTATACCTAAAGGAGCTAGGAAAAGAACAGGTGAATCTCACCCTGTAGAAGTTAGGAATTAATAAAGATTAGAGTAGAAATAAATTAAATACAGGCTTAAAAAAATAGAAAAGATCAATGAAACTAGAACGTGGTTCTTTCAAAAGGTAAATATTTTATTTATTTTCTGAGAGAGAGAATGCAAAAGTGGGGGAGAGGCAGAGGAAGAAAGAGAAAGAGAATCTTAAGCAGGCTGCACATCCAGTGCAGAGTCTGAGGCAGGGCTCAATCCCACAAACAGTGAGCTCATGACCCGAACTGAAACTAAGAGTTGGATGCTTGGGGCGCCTGGGTGGCTCAGTCTGTTAAGCATCCAACTTTGGCTCAGGTCATGATCTCACAGTCTGTGGGTTCGAGCCCTGTTTTGGGCTCTGTGCTGACAGCTTGGAGCCTGGAGCCTGCTTCTTCTTCTGTCTCTCCCTCTCTCTGCTCCTCCCCTGTTCATGCTCTGTCTCTCTTTCAAAAATAAATAATAAACAACAAAAAAAGAGTTGGATGCTTAACTGACTGAGCCACAAAGGTGCACTGAAAAGATACAAATAAAAATGATAAACTTTAGCCAGATTCATCAAGAACAAAAGAAAGAGGACTCAAATAAAATCTGAATTGAAGGAGAAGAAATAACAACTGACATCACAGAAATACAGAGGGTACATATAATATATATTATGACAACAATTGGACAACCTAGAAGAAATGGATAAATTCCTAGAGACATATAACCTTCCAAAACTGAATCAGAAAGAAATGGAAAGTTTCAACAGACCAATTACCAGCAATGAAATTTGATGGATCAGTAATCCAAAAACCCCCAACAACCAAAAGTCCAGGACCATATGAATTCACAGGTGATTTCTACAAAACGTTTAAAGAAGAGTTAATAATACCTATTCTTCTCAAAGTATTCGAAAACTTGGAAAAGGAAGTTAAGCTTCCGAATTCATTGTACAAGGTCAGGATTACCCTGATACCAAAACCAGCCAAAGACACTACAGAAAAGAAACTACAGGCCAATAGCCTTGATGAACAAAGATGCAAAATTCTCTACAAAATATTAGCAAACTTAACAATAGATTTAAAAATAATTCACCATAATAAAGTGGGATTTAATTCCGGGATATAAGGATGGATCAAATCAATCAACATGATACTTCACATCAATGACAGAAAGGATAAAAACCATATGATTATCACAAGAGATACAGAGAAAGTATTTTACAAAGTGAAACATCTAATCATGTTAAATTTTTCTACAAAGTAAGTTTAGAGGGAACATACCTCAACATAATAAAGGCCATGTATAAAAAACCCACAGCTAACATCAGGAATAAAACAAGGATGTTCATTCTCACCACTTTTATTCAACATAGTACTGGAAGTCCTAGCCACAGCAATAAGAAACAAAAATACATAAAAGGCATCTAAATTGGTAAGGAAGAAGTAAAATTTTCACTATTTGCCGAGGACATAATACTATATACAGAAAAAATTTAAAGTCTCCACCAAAAAGCTATTAGCACTAGTAAATGAATTAATTTAAGCTGCAGGGTACAAAATATACAGAAATCTGTTGCATTTTATACACTAATAATGAAATAGCATAAAAAGAAATAAAAAAAAAACTATTCCATTTACAATTGCACCAAAAAGAATAAAATACCTAGGAATAAACTTAACCAAGAAGGTGAAAGACTTGTACTCTCAAATCTATAAAACACTGATGAAAGAAATGGAAGATAACTGAACAAATGGAGAGATAGTCTATGCTCATGGATTGGAAGAATTAATACTGTTAAAATATCCATACTACCAAAGCAATCTATAGATTCAAATAATTCCTGTCAAAATACTAACAACTTTTCACAGAACTAGAGCAAACAATCTTAAAATTTGTGTGGAAACACAAAAGATCCTGAATAGCCAAAGCAATCTTGAGAAAGAACAACAAAGCTGGAGGTATTACAATTCCAGATGTCAAGAAGTAATTAAAACAGGGGCGCCTGGGTGGCTTAGTCGGTTAAGCGTCCGACTTTCGCTTAGGTCATGATCTCGCGGTTCGTGGGTTCGAGCCCAGCGTCGGGCTCTGTGCTGACTGCCAGCTCAGAGCCTGGAGCCTGTTTCAGTCTGTGACTCCCTCTCTCTCTGACCCTCCCTGCTCTCGCTGTCTCTCTCTCTCTCCTAGAAATAAATAAAACATTTAAAAAAAATTTAAAAAAAAAAAAAAAGGAAGTAATTAAAACAGTACGGTACCGGTACAAAAATAGACATATAGGTCAATGGAACAGAATAGAGAGCCCAGAAATAAACCCATACTTATATGGTCAAGTAATCCACTACAATGGGGGAAAAGATAGTTTCTTCAACAAATGATGTTGGGATAGCAGGACAGCGACATGCAAAAGAATGAAACCAGGCCACTTTCTTCAACCATACACAAAAATAAACTCAAAATGGACTAAAGACCTAAATGTGAGACCTGAAACCTTAAAATTCCTAAAAGGAAACATAAACAATAATTTCTTTGACATTGGTTGTAGCAACATTTCCCTCGATGAATCTTCTCAGGCTAAGGAAACAAAACCAAAAATAAGCTATAGGGACTATACCCAAATAAAAAACTTTTACACAGGACAAAAAACCATCAACAAACTTAAAAAGCAAACTACTCAATGGGAGAAGATAGTTGCCAGTGATGTACTTGATAAGAGATTAATATACAAAATATATAAAGAACTTAGCAACTCAACAACGCCCTCCAATTAATGGTAATCTGAGGGAAAAAATGGGCAGAGGACTTGAATAGATATTTCTCCAAAGAAGATATACAGATGACCAATAGGCACATAAAAGATGCTCAACATCACTCATCATCAGGAAATTGCAAATCAAAACCACAATGAGATATTACCTTACATCTGTTAGCTTGGCTAGAATTATAAAGACAAGAAATAACAAGTGTTGGTGACGGTGTGGAGATAAAGAACCCTGTGCATTGTTGGTGGGAATGTAAACTGTCACAGCAACTGTGAAAAACATTATGAAGATTCCTTAAAACATTAAAAATAGAAATACCATATGATCCAGTAATTTCAAGGACTAATTCCAAAAGAGATATGCACCCCTATGTTCATTGTATTATTAGTTATAATAGCCATGATATGGAAGTAACCCAAGTGTCCATCAATTGATGAATAGATAAAGATGTGGCAGGGGCGCCTGGGTGGCTCAGTCGGTTAAGTGTCCGACTTCGGCTCAGGTAATGATCTCATGGTTTGTGGGTTCCAGCCCTGTGTGCGTTCTGTGCTGACAGCTCAGAGCCTGGAGCCTGCTTCCAATTCTGTGTCTCCCTTTCTGCCCCTCCCCTACTCATGCTCTGTCTCTCTCTGTCTCAGAAATAAACTATTTTTAAAAAAGATGTGGCAAAGATATATATATATATATGTAAATGTATGGCAAATATGTGTGTGTGTGTGTGTGTGTGTGTGTGTACACACACGACACACAGGGATATTTTTCAGCCATAAAAATGAATGACATCTTGCCATTTGCAACAGCATGGAAGGACATTAAGGATATAATTCTAAGTGAAGTAAGTCAGACAGAGGAAAAATACCATATGATTTCACTCACATCAAATTTAAGAAAGAAAACAAATAAAAAACCAGACTCTTCAATATAGAGAACTGTTGGTTGCCAGAGGGGAGGTGGGTGGGCGGTTGGGTGAAATAGGTAAAGGGGTTAAGAGATACAACATCCAGTTCCAAAATAAATAAGTCACGGAGATGGAAAGTACAATGTAGGGGATATAATCAGTAAGATTGTAATAACAGTGTTTGGTGACAGATGGTGACTACATTTGTGGCAAACACTGAGCAATGTATAGCATTGTTGAATCATTATGTTGTACACCTAAAACTGATATAAAACTCTGTATAATTTATACTTCAATTAAAATTTTATTAATATTACAAAAAGACTGAGTTTAAAAGTGAATTAGCATTCATCTTTGAGAAAGGAAAACATATGCTCACACAAAAATTTGTATACTGATGTTCACAGTAAATTTATTCATAATAGTCAAAAAGTGGAAACAATCCAGGTGGCCATCAGCTCATGAATCAATAAACAATCTGGTACATCCATACAATGGAATACTACTCAGAAATAAAAAGGAATGAACTATTAATAGACACAATACCTACATGAATCTTTAGGCAATTATGCTGTGAAAAATAACCAACTCCCAAAAGTCACATAGTGTATGGTTCCACTTATATTACATTTTTGAATGACAAACTTATAGAGTAGAGAGCAGTGGTTCTTTTTAGTGATGTAATTGTTCTGTATTTTGACTGTGGTAGTGGATATAAAAACATACATATGTAAAATTCTATAAAGCTAAATATATACACACACATGAGTACTAGTTATACGGGACAAATCTGAACAAGATTGGTGTATTGTATCAATATCAATATCTTGGTTGTGATATTGTACTATAATTTTGAAAGATGTTATCATGGGGAGAAACTGGAAACTGCAAGTCATCTCTCTATATTACTTCCTATAACTGCATGTGAATCGACCATTATTTTATTTTATTTTTATTTTTTTTGCAGCATTTATCAAATTTATTAGAGCACAGAACCATTTTCATGATAAAACATCCCATAAATTACTCTACTGTGAAGCTAGGTTCAATTTCTTTTCTTTTCTTTTCTTTTTTATACAAATAGTTTATTGTCAAATTAGTTTCCACATAACACCCAGTGCTCATCCCCACAAGTGTCCTCCTCCATGCCCATCCCTCCTCCCCCCACATCCATCAGTCCTCAGTTTTTGTCAGCATTCAAGAGTCTCTCATGGTTTGCCTCTCTCCCTTTCCCCCACCATTTCCGCTCTTCTTCTCCCCCTTGTTCCTCCATCAAGTTCCTCCTAATCCTCCTATACGTGCACACATATGATATTTGTCCTTCTCTGCCTGACTTATTTCGCTCAGCATAACACCCTCAAGGTCCATCCATGTTGCTACACATGGCCAGATTTCATTGTTTCTCATTGCCATGTAGTATTCCATGGTATAGATAAACCACATCTTCTTGATCCATTCATCTGTTGATGGACACTTAGGCTCTTTCCAGGTTTTAGCTATTGTGGGGAATTCTACCAGACATTTAAAACAGAATTAATCCCAATTCTTCTCAAGTTATTCCAAAAAATAGAAAGCGAAGGAAAACTCCCGGACTCATTTTATGAAGCCAGCATCACACTGATTCCCAAGCCAGACAGAGATCCAGCAAAAAAGAGAACTACAGGCCAATATCCTTGAGGAATACGGATGCAAAAATTCTCAACAAGATCCTTGCAAATCGAATCCAGCAGCATATCAAAAGAATCATCCACCAAGATCAAGTGGGATTCATTCCTGGGTTACAGGGCTGGTTCAACATTCGCAAATCAATCAATGTGATACATCACATCAACGAAAGAAAAGATAAAACCATATGATCCTGTTGACAGATGCAGAAAAAGCATTTGACAAAATACAGCATCCCTTCTTAATAAAGACTCTCGAGAAAGTTGGGATAGAAGGAACCTACCATTATTTTAAAATAGAAAGTTTAATTCTATTCCATTGGTCTATGTGTCTATTTTTGTGCCAATATCATACTGTCTTGATGATGACAGCTTTGTAGTAGAGGTTAAAGTCTGGGATGGTGATACCTCCCGTTTTGGTTTTATTCTTCAATATCACTTTGGCTATTCGGGGTCTTTTGTGGTTCCATACAAATTTGATGATAGTTTGTTCTAGTTTTGAGAAGTATGCTGGTGCAATTTTGATTGGAATTGCATTGAATGTGTAGAGTGCCTTAGGTAGTAATGACATCTTAACTATATTCTTCCTATCCATGAGCATGGAATGTTTTTCCATTTCTTTGTGTCTTCTTCAATTTCCTTCATAAGTTTTCTATAGTTTTCATCATACACATCTTTGGTATCCTTGGTTAGGTTTATTCCTAGGTACTTTATGGTTTTTTTGTGCAATTGTGAATGGGATCAGCTTCTTGATTTCTCTTTCTGTTGCTTCATTTTTGGTGTATAAGAATGCAACCGATTTCTGTACGTTGATTTTGTACCCTGAAACTATGCTGAATTCTTGGATCAGTTCTAGTAGACTTCTGGTGGAGTCTGTTGGGTTTTCTATGTGGAGTATCATGTCGTCTGCGAAAAGTGAAAGTTTGACTTCCTCTTTGCCAATTCTGATGCCTCTGATTTCCTTCTGTTGTCTCATGGCTGATGCTAGGACTTCCACCACTCTGTAAAACAGCAGTGGTGAGAGTGGACATTCCTATCGTGTCCCAGAATAGAATTGAGAACTCAGACCTGGACCCAAAGATATACAGCCAACTAATCTTTGACAAAGCAGGAAAGAACATCCAATGGAAAAAAGAGTCTCTTTAACAGATGGTGTTAGGAGAACTGGACAGCAACATGTAGAAGAATGAAACTAGATCAATTTCTCACACCATACACAAAAATAAACTCAAAATGGATAAAGGACCTGAACGTGAGACAGGAAACTATCAACACCCTAGAGGAGAAAGCAGGAAACAACCTCCTTGACCTCCACCGCAGCAACATCTTACTTGACACATCCCCAAAGGCAAGGGAATCAAGAGCAAAAATAAACTATTGGGACCTCATCAAGATTAAAAGCTTCTGCACGGCAAAGGAAACAACCCACAAAACTAATAGGCAACCAATGGAATGGGAAAAGATAGTTGCAAATGACATATCAGATAAAGGGTTAATATCCAGCATCTATAAGGAACTCACCAAACTCCACACCCAAAAAACAAACAACCCAGTGAAGAAATGGGCAGAAGATATGAACAGACACTTCTCCAAAGAGGACATCCAGATGGCCAACAGACACATGAAACGATGCTCAGCATCCCTCATCAGGGAAATACACATCAAAACCACACTGAGATACCACCTCACGCCAGTCAGAGTGGCTAAAATGAGTAAATCAGAGAACTCTAGATGCTGGCGAGGATGTGGAGAAACGGGCACCCTCCTACACTGTTGGTGGGAATGTAAACTGGTACAGCCCCTCTGGAAAACAGTGTGGAGGTTTCTCAGGAAACTAACAATAGAACTCCCCTATGACCCAGCGATAGCAGTGCTACGAATTTACCCAGGGGATACAGAAATGCTGATGCATAGGAGCACATGGACCCCAATGTTCATAGCAGCACTTTCAACAGTAGTCAAAACATGGAAAGAGCCTAAGTGTCCATCAACGGACGAACGGATCAAGAAGATGTGGTTTATCTATACCATGGAATACTACATGGCAATGAGAAAGAATGAAATCTGGCCATGTATAGCAACATGGATGAACCTTGAGGGTGTTATGCTTAGCGAAATAAGTCAGGCAGAGAAGGACAAATATCATATGTTTGCACATATAGGAGGATTGGGAGGAACTTAACAGAGGACCAAGGGGGAGAAGAAGGGTGGAAATGGTGGGGGAAAGGGAGAGAGGCAAACCATGAGAGACTCTTGAATGCTGACAAAAACTGAGGACTGATGGATGTGGGGGGGAGGAGGGATGGGCATGGAGGAGGACACTTGTGGGGATGAGCACTGGGTGTTATGTGGAAACTAATTTGACAATGAACTATTTGTAAAAAAAAAAAAAAAAAAAACATTTTGTTCCTTAGTCTAAAGTGCTTAATGTCAATTCATGGTGGAAACCTCATTAAAGTTCAATATAAAAAGCTGTTCTTGAGGTGTCTGGGTGGCTCAGTCAGTTAAGTGTCCGGCTTCAGCTCAGGTCATGATCTCACAGTTTGTTCATTCGAGCCCTGCATTGGGCTCTGTACTGATGGCTAGGAACCTAAAATCTGCTTCGGATACCGTGTCTCCCTCCCTCTGCTTGTGTTCTTTTCTCTCTCTTTCAAAAATAAATAAACATAAAAAATTTTTAAAAAGAAAGCTGATCTTACATTGATATTTAAAAATATATGTGGGATTATTTATTTTGTCTTGATACAATACAACATTGTATTGCATACTTGCTGAGTTTTGTCTATGTAATCAGAAACCATAAAAGAAAAGACATAAAATGTAAAATTTCTATATGTCAAAACAGCAACCCATCATAAAACTAAATTAAAAGACAAAAAAATAGAGGAAAAACATGTGCAACATATGAGTGCAACATTTAAAAATAATGTTAAATGTCTTATCAATCCATAATAAAAAATTCCACAATAAACAAAGGGACAAAAGAATTTTATGTCCTTAATGCTCCTAATAGTTGAGACTTGATTCATGGAGTGTTTTCTTCAAGATACCTCCTGAAACACAAAGAACCTAAACTTTCTTAACTTTTGTGAAGTTAAATTTTTGCCCTTAAAAATTATTTTAAATTTACTTTTGGAGAGAGAGAGGAAGAGAGTGGGGAAGCAGCGCAGAGGGAGAGAGGGAGAGAATCTCAAGCAGACTCCGCATACAATGCTCAGCCTGCTCAGCCTGGAGCCCCACATGGGGCTTGATCCCATGACCCTGGGATAATGACCTCAGCCCAAGTCAAAAGTTGGATTCCCAATGGACTGAGCCACCCAGGAGCCATATAGAACTTAGACTTTTTTTTTTTTAATATTTTTATTTCTAGGAGAGAGAGAGAGAGAGAGAGAGACAGTGTGAACAGGGGAGGGTCAGAGAGAGGGAGCCACAGACTGAAACAGGTTCCAGGCTCTGAGCTGGCAGTCAGCACAGAGCCCGACCCGGGGCTCGAACCCATGAACCGCGAGATCATGACCTAAGCGAAAGTCGGACGCTTAACCGACTAAGCCACCCAGGCGCCCCTAGAACTTAGACTTTCATGTACAAGGACTTAGCTGCCTTTCCACAAGAGGCAGAATGGAAAAATTAACCTTATAATTCTTTAGCTATTCTTGAAAAACAGAAAACATAAATTAGTGTCTTGGTAGATTAATCTGCCACAAAAGCAAATATTGCTTCTATAATGAGAATTTCAGAATATATTCTGATACACACAAGACATAAAACACATGGAAGAGAAACAAGGGCTTGAGCCCTTGGACATTGCAGTCACCTGGTTCCTTTCAAGGGCCTTGTGAGTATCATAGTGACTGCAACTTTGCAGCCAAGTACTGCTGGTAAATTCCACAGGGCAATTTGGCACCAATATAAGTTCCTGGTTACTAACCTCAGTTGGTCCTTAGCTCTGCTCAGCAATTACCCTATTTATTGGTCAACTCATTTCAGTATCCCACAATTTTTACTTTTCTCAAATCTCTAATCCTGTTATTTTCCTCATTATGACTCCGAATAGATAACCTTACTTCTTATTTCACTAGATGTCAAATGGACATTCTCTCAACTTTTTCCTGCTACAAAACATACAAATCTGCACCCATCCTCACTTCCCTTCATCCTGTTATAATACAGGAGGTAGGTGTCCCTCTACTGTTGAGTGAGCATTTTCTCATCCAATAAATATTTGTTGAATAAATGAATCAATCAGAAGCTACTCTGACCTGAGAATATAGCAAAAAATTTCTCTACAATCTTGGTGGCTCTTTTGGGTCTGCACTTACTCTGTGTTGGTCCATGTAAATTTCAGGGAATGCAGAGGCACTACCCAACTGCCACTAGACTTTGAACTCCTTCAAGGCAGGGAAAGTATTTAATTTATCTTGGTATCTTGGAAATTTATCTTGATAGCCCCGCATTGTGCTTAGTGTGTTTGCTCAAACAAGATGCATAAATGAGTGAAGGATTACTGCATGATCTGTCTTCTGCTGTCCCTGCTAAAATCATACAAGCTTGAGAAAATTTGTTATACCAGAAAGTAGACTGGGGCACCTAGGTGGCTCAGTTGATTAAGCGTCTGACATCGGCTCAGGTCATGATCTCACAGTTCGTGGGTTCGAGCCCCGCATCAGGCTCTGTGCTGACAGCTAGCTCAGAGCCTGGAGCCTGCTTCAGATTCAGTATCTCCCTCTCTCTCTGACCCTCCCCTGCTCACGCTGTCTCTCTCTCTCTCTGTCTCTCTCTCTCAGAAATAAATACAAACATTAAAAAAATAAAATAGACTAAGAAGACAAATACCTTATCCTTTCTTATTTCAACAAGAAGCCAAGGCCTAGTTCTGCTGCCGCATGAGTGATTAGAACCCAGAGGCCATCAGCTGAGCAAGATACAGCTCCCACACACCCCACACCTCATAATTATAAGGGGGAAAATTATTGAAAATGAGATGCTGAGAATGTGTAGCAGGGAAAGTAGATTCCCTTCCACCTCTTCCTGAAAAGAAGGTCAGGATGTGGGCATTAAAAAACAGATGAGAAGGAACGACTCTACTCATTTGTTGCTAGAAAAATAATCAGAAGGAGGAGTTAAAATGGAAGAGAAGTAAGGGGACCAGGATTTCTCTTGTCCCTCAAATGCAATTGTATTGAGGTCAGAACACTTGGAACACCCAAGAATCTATCTACAGAATGACAGAAAAAATCTCCACAGGTGGAGAGACATACCTTAGTGGGACAGAGGTGCATGTATGCAAATTGGGGGACATAAAACAGCGTGGGCACAGAAGGTAGGGATCCCCTTCTGTGGAGAGATAAAAGGGAGAGAAAGAGAAGCTATGGATTGTAGTTTTATGTTAGGGCAAGAGAAAAACCTCTCTAGACCATGGACTGGGGAATGAGAAATATGGAGAGTGCCAGTCTTTACTTTGCAAACAGCCTTAGGAGCTTAAGATCAGGAGTGTTCAAAAGTGTGTGACTTTCTCTGGACCCAAGCTGCCACTGTGGTTGCACATGGTGGGAAGAGGAGTCAGCCCCAAGGTGTGATACTAATCTCAGGGATGCACTGGGAGAGAAGAGTCTCTCCCTTGAGTACTGTGGGAAGACAGTATACTGCACCCCCAAGGACAAAAGACACTGAAGTTTCCAGCCATATTGGCAGGGAGGAGAGGTGCTACCCCAAAACCAGGTCTGAACTGGGTTTTAAATCCCAGCCAAGTGCCTAGGAGGCATGGGAGACTGTGGAACAAGGCAAGCTGGCCACCATGCTACCACTCTGTGAGGGCTTCCTGAACAGTGTGGTTTGAGACACATGGTCCGGGAAGGAGAGATTGGGGTGTTGTCATTTTTCTTCCCATCGCCAACACTGTGGAGCTTCAGGGAACAGGATAGTGGCCCTCAGTGGAGGCAGGACACACTTACACCACACCCCGCAGCTCCTGGCATGGTAACTGCATATCTACTGGAACGGGACTGACATTGACCAAACCAGACGGCCTCTCCTCCAGACCAGCACAGCCACTGGTCCCAGGCACCAACAGACAACTGAACAGTGGTTTTGTATGTTGGTTTGCTGCTTTTTTTTATTTCTTGTTTCTTTCTCTTCTCTTTTCTTTTTCATTCTAACCTATTCTTTTTTCCCCCCTTTAGAATCAAGCTCATAGTTTCTGATTTGATTTTTAGTCCATTCTTATTATAAATATAAATATATTTTTTCTTTTTTTTCTTTCTCTGCTTTGTTTCATCAGGCATTTTTTCTCTATTCTTCTTACACCTTTTCTATATCTCCTTCTTCTTTGTTTTCCTTTCTCTCTCTCTGGGTTAAGCCTTATAGTTTCTTTGATTCTTTGCTTGGCCTTTTTGTTTCTTATCTCACCTTTCATTTTTCTCTTTGTATGGGATCAGGTTCCTGGCCATTTCCTTTTTTCCAGGGTTACTTCGATGAACAAATCAAAGCACATTTGGTGGAAGGTCTAAACAATCTACCATTATGAGTAGTGAGGAGCTTTCTATAAGACTGACCATTGGGATAGAGCAGCGAAATATGCAACAACAGAGTGCATGCAACACACTCCAAAAACACTTCATGAAGTGCCAGGCCCTGGACAGTGTATGACCCCTTTTTAATATAGTAGCTCTTGCAGGTGTGGGACACATAACAATCTACTAAAACACGTAAAAGACAGAAATCTAGCTAAAATGATGGAATGGTAGAATTCTCCTCAAAAGAAATTCCAGGAAGAAAGGACAGGCAGATACTTGCACAAAACAGATATTAACAATATATCTGAATAAGAATTTAGAATAAGAGTCATAAGACTGATAGCTGATGGATTGCCTGGGTGGAATAGTCAGTTAAGCAACTTAAGCTCAGGTCATGGTCCATGGTCTGTGAGTTCGAGCCCACATTGGGCTCTGTGCTGACAGTTTAGAGCCTGGAGCCTGCTTCCTATTCCGTGTCTCGTTCTCTCTCTGCCCCTCCCCTGCTTGCTCTCTGTCTCTCTCTCTCCCTCTCAAAAATAATAAACATTAAAAAAATAAAAAATACTAATAACCAGGCTTGAAAAAAGCATAGAAGACATCAGAAAATCTATTGCTGCAGAGATCAAAGACCTAATAGTCATGATGAATTAATAAATGCTTTAAGTGAGATGCAAAATAAACTAGATGTAGTGACAGCGAGGATAGAAGAAGCAGAGGAGAGAATAAGTGAAATAGAAGATAAAATTATGGCAAATGATAAAGTGAAAAAAAGAAATTACTAGACCAAAAGGGGAGAATTAGAGATGTAAGTGATTTAGTAAAATGAAATAATATCCGTATCATAGAAGTTCTAGAAGAAGAAGAGAGAGAAGGGGTGCAGAAAGTTTATTTGAAAAAATTATACCTGAGAACTTCCTTGATTTTTGGAAGGAAAGAAGCATCTGAGGAAGGAAACAGGCATCCAAATCCAGGAGGTACAGAGAAGTCCCTTCAAAATCAACAAAAACAGGTCAACACGATGACATATCACAGTGAAACTGGAAAAATACAAACATAAAGAGAATTCTGAAAGCAGCTGGGAACAAATGGGCCTTCACCTACAAGGGTAGACACATAAGGATAATAGCAGACCTGTCCACTGAAACTTTGCAAGTCAGAAGGGAGTGGCAAGCAATATTCAATGTGCTGAATAGGAAAAATATGCAGCCAAGAATCCTTTATCCAGCAGGCCTGTCATTCAAAATAGAAGGAGAGACAAAGGCTTTCCCAGACAAACAAAAACTAAAGGAGTTCATGACCACTAGACTAGCTTTTCAGGAGATCCTAAGGGGGACTCTGTGAGTGGAAGACAGCACAGACTACAAAGGACCAGAGACATCACCACAAACATGAAATCTACAGATAACACAATGACTCTAAATCTATATCTTTCAATAATCATTCTGAATATAAGTGGACTAAATGCCCCAATAAAAAGACATAAAGCTCAGAATGGATGAAAGAAAAAAAAAAGATCCATCTATATACCAGCTACAAAAGATTCATTTTAGACCTGATGACATTTGCACATTGAAAGCGAGGGATGGAGAACCATCTATCATGCTCCTGGAAGTGAAAAGCGTAGCCATACATATATCAGACAAAATAAATTTTAAAACAAAGACTGTAACAAGAGATGAAGAAAGGCATTATATCATAAGGAAGGGGTCTATCCATCAAGAAGAGGTAACAATTGTTAATGTTTATGCTTCCCAACATGGAATACCCAAATACATAAATGAACTAAATGCAAACATAAGTAAATGTATAGATAACAGTACCATGATTGTAGGGGACATTAATACTCTGCTTACAGCAATCATCTAGGCAGAAAATCAATAAGGGGAAATGGCTCTGAATGACACATTAGAGCAGATGGACTTAGCAGCTAAATTCAGAACTTTTCATCCAAAAGCAGCAGAATATACTTCCTTCTTGAGTGTACATGAAACATTCTCTAAAATAGATCACTTACTGGGTCATGAAACAGCCCTCAACAAATATAAAGGATTGAGATTATATCATGCATATTTTCAGATCACAACATTATGAAGCTTGAAATCAACCACAAGAAAAAATTTGGAAAACGCCCAAATAAATGGAGGTTAAAGAACATCCTAGTAATGAATGAAGGAAGGAAATTAAAGAATGAATAAGGAAATTAAAGAAGACATTTAAACAAATATGGAAGCAAATGAAAATGAAAACACGACAATCCAAACTTCTTGGGATGCAGTAAAAGCAGTCCTAAGAGGAAAATACATTGCAAATACAGGCCTATCTCAAGAAGCAAGAAAGGTCCCAAATACATAATCTAATCTTACACCTAAAGGAACTAAAAAGGCAGCAGCAAAGAAAGACCAAAGCCAGCAGAAGAAAAGAAATAATAAAGATTAAAGCAGAAATAAACAATATAGAATCCAAAAACAAGCAAACAGTAGAACAGATCAATGACTCTAAGAACTGGTTCTTTGAAAGAATGAACAAAATTGATAAACCCCTAGCCAGGCTTCTCAAAAAGAAAAGAGAGGACGCAAATAGATAAAATCACAAATGAAAGAGGAGATATCACAAACAAGACAGAAATACAAACAATTATTAGAGAATAATATGAAAAGCTATATGCCAACAAACTGGACAATCTGGAAGAAATGAACATATTTCTAAACACACACACTACCAAAACTCAAATGGGAAGAAATAGAAAATTGAACATATTCATAACCAGTAAAGAAATTGAATAGATTATCAAAAATGTCCGAACAAATCAGAGTTATGGACCAGATTGATTCCCAGGAGAATTCTATCAGACACTTAAAGCAAAGTTAATACCTATACTTCTTATGGTGTTCCAAAAAATAGAAACAGAAAGAAAGCTTCCAGACTCATTCTGTGAAGCCAGCATTACCTTGATTCCCAAACTAGATAAAGATCCCACTAAAAATGAGAATTACGGGCCAATATCCCTGACGAACATGGATGCAAAAATTCTCAACAAGATACTAGCAAATCAAATTCAACAACATATTAAAAGAATTATTCACCATGATCAAGTGGGATTCATTCTTGGGCTGCAGGGCTGGTTCAATACTCACAAATCAGTCAATATGTTAATCACATTAATAGAAGGAAGGATAAGAACAATAGGATCCTGTAAATAGATGCAGAAAAAGCACTTGACAAAATATGCATTATTTCCTGATAAAAACCCTCAAGAAAGTCGGGATAGATGGAAGATACTTTTAACGTCATAAAAGCCATATATAAAAGGCTCACAGCTAATATAATCCTCAATGGGGAAAAACTGAGAGCTTTCCCCCAGATATCAGGAACACAAAAGGGATGTCCACTCTCACCACTGTTGTTTAACATAGTGTTGGAAGTCCTAGCCTCAGTAATCAGAAAAGAAAGTTAAGTGAAAGGTATCCAAATTGGCAAAGAAGTCAGACTTTCACTCTTCGTGGATGACATGACATTCTACATTTTAAACACTTATTCATTTTTGACAGACCGAGAGAGACAGAGCATCAGTGAGGGAGAGGTAGAGAGAGAGAGAGAGGGAGACACAGAATCTGAAGTAAGCTTCAGGCTCCGAGATGTCATCACAGAGCCTGATACAGGGCTCAAACTCATGAACTGTGAGATCATGACCTGAGTGAAAGTTGGACGCTTGACTGACTGGGCCCCCCAGGTGCCCCCTGTTGCATTTCTATAGACAAATAATGAAGCAACAGAAGGAGATATCATGGAATTGATCCCATTTACAATTGCACTAAGAACCATAAAATATCTAGGAATAAACCTAACCGAAAAGTTAAAAGATCTATATGCTGAAAACTATAGAAAGCTTATGAAAGAAATTGAAGATGACAGGAAGAAATGGAAAAACATTTCATGCTCCTCCATGCCCATCACCCCCCCCTCCTGCCCACACCCATCAGTCCTCAGTTTGTTCTCAGCATTCAAGAGTCTCTCATGGTTTGGGCATGGAGGAAGGCACTTGTGGGGATGAGCACTGGGTGTTGTTGGAAACCAACTTGACAATAAACTATTTATTTATTTATTTATTTATTTATTTATTTATTTATTTTTTACAAATAGTTTATTGTCAAATTAGTTTCCACATAACACCCAGTGCTCATCTCCACAAGTGTCCTCCTCCATGCCCATCCCTCCTCCCCCCCCACATCCATCAGTCCTCAGTTTTTGTCAGCATTCAAGAGTCTCTCATGGTTTGCCTCTCTCCTTTCCCCCCACCATTTCCACCCTTCTTCTCCCCCTTGGTCCTCTGTTAAGTTCCTCCTAATCCTCCTATACGTGCACACATATGATATTTGTCCTTCTCTGCCTGACTTATTTCGCTCAGCATAACACCCTCAAGGTCCATCCATGTTGCTACACATGGCCAGATTTCATTGTTTCTCACTGCCATGTAGTATTCCATGGTATAGATAAACCACATCTTCTTGATCCATTCATCTGTTGATGGACACTTAGGCTCTTTCCATGTTTTAGCTATTGTGGAGAGTGCTGCTATGAACATTGGGGTACATGTGCTCCTATGCCTCAGCATTTCTGTATCCCTTGGGTAAATTCCTAGCAGTGCTATTGCTGGGTCATAGGGGAGTTCTATTGTTAGTTTCCTTAGGAACCTCCACACTGTTTTCCAGAGGGGCTGTACCAGTTTACATTCCCACCAACAGTGTAGGAGGGTGCCCGTTTCTCCACATCCTCGCCAGCATCTAGAGTTCTCTGATTTGCTCATTTTAGACACTCTGACTGGCGTGAGGTGGTATCTCAGTGTGGTTTTGATTTGCATTTCCCTGATGAGGAGGGATACTGAGCATCGTTTCATGTGTCTGTGGGCCATCTGGATGTCCTCTTTGGAGAAGTGTCTGTTCATATCTTCTGCCCATTTCTTTACTGGGTTGTTTGTTTTTCGGGCGTGTAGTTTGGTGAGTTCCTTGTAGATTCTGGATATCAACCCTTTATCTGATATGTCATTTGCAACTATCTTTTCCCATTCCGTTGGTTGCCTATTAGTTTTGTGGGTTGTTTTCTTTGCTGTGCAGAAGCTTTTAATCTTGATGAGGTCCCAATCATTTATTTTTGCTTCTTGATTCCCTTGCTTTTGGGGATGTGTCAAGTAAGAAGTTGCTGCGGTGGAGGTCAAGGAGGTTGTTTCCTGCTTTCTCCTCTAGGGTGTTGATAGTTTCCTGTCTCACGTTCAGGTCCTTTATCCATTTTGAGTTTATTTTTGTGCATGGTGTGAGAAAATGATCTAGTTTCATTCTTCTGCATGTTGCTGTCCAGTTCTCCCAACACCACCTGTTAAAAAGGCTGGCTTTTTTCCATTGGATGTTCTTTCCTGCTTTGTCAAAGATTAGTTGGCTGTATACTTTTGGGTCCACTCCTGAGTTCTCAATTCTGTTCCATTGGTCTATGTGTCTGTTTTTGTGCCAATACCATACTGTCTTGATGATGACAGTTTTGTAGTAGAGACTAAAGTCTGGGATGGTGATCCCTCCCGTTTTGGTTTTATTTTTCAGGATTACTTTGGCTATTCGGGGTCTTTTGTGGTTCCATACAAATTTTTGGATAGTTTGTTCTAGTTTTGAGAAGTATGCTGGTGCAATTTTGATTGGAATTGCATTGAATGTGTAGAGTGCCTTAGGTAGTAATGACATCTTAACTATATTTATTCTTCCTATCCATGAGCATGGAATGTCTTTCCATTTCTTTGTGTCTTCTTCAATTTCCTTCATAAGTTTTCTATAGTTTTCATCATACAGATCTCTTGTATCCTTGGTTAGGTTTATTCCGAGGTATTTTATGTTTTTTTGTGCAGACAATAAACTATTTATTAAAAAACAAAAACAAAAACAAAAACATTCCATGCTCATGGATTGGAAGAACAAATTTTGTTAAAATGTTGATAATACCTAAAGAATCTACACATTGAATGCAACTCCAACCAAAATAACACCAGCATTCTTCACAGAGCTAGAAAAAACAATCCTAAAGTTTGTATGGAACCACAAAAGACCCTGAATAGCCAAAGTAATATTGAAGAAGAAAACGAAAACGGAAGGCATCACCATCCCAGACTTTTGCCTCTGCTACAAAGCTGTAATCATGAAGACAGTATGGTATTGGCACAAAAACAGACATGTAGACCAATGGAATAGAATAGAAAACTCAGAAAAACACAAATAATACAGTGAAGAAATGGGAAGAAGGGGCGCCTGGGTGGCTCAGTCAGTTAAGCGTCCGACTTCGGCTCAGGTCATGATCTCATGGTTCATGGATTTGAGCCCCGCATTGGGCTCTGTGCTGATAGCTAGCTCAGAGCCTGGAGCCAGTTTTGGATTATGTGTCTCCCTCTCTCTCTGATCCTCCCCTGTTCATGCTGTCTCTCCTTCGCTCTCTCTCAGAAATAAATAAAATATTAAAAAAAAGAAATGGGAAGAAGACATGAATAGACACTTTTCCAAAGAAGACACCCTCATGGAAAACAGACAAATGAAAAGATGCTCAACATCACTCATCATCAGGAAAATACGATTAAAAAACACTGAGATACCACCTCACACTGGTCAGAGTGGCTTAAATTAACAACTCAGGAAACAAAAGAGGAAGTGAGTTTGTGAGGATGCAAAGAAAGGAGAACCTTTTTGTACTGTTGGTGGGAATGCAAACTGGTACAGTCACTCTGGAAAACAGAGTGGAGGTTCCTAAAAAATAAAAAATAGAATTACCCTATGACCCAGGAATTGCACTACTAGGAATTTATCCAAAGGATTCAGGAGTACTGATTCGAAGGTGCACTACTCCAATCTTTATAACAGCACTATCAACAAGAGCTAAATTAGGGAAAGAGCCCAAATGTCCATCAACTGATGAATCGATAAAGAAGATGTGGTATACAAACACAATGGAATACTATTTGGCAATGAAAACGAATGAAATCTTGCCATTTGCAACAATGTGGATGGAACTGAAGGTTATTATGTTAATCGAAATAAGTCAGTCAGGGAAAGACAGATATCTTATGTTTTCACTCATATGTGGAATTTGATAAACTTAACATATGACCATAGGATAAGGGAAGGAAAAATAAAATACAAACACAAGGCAGCAAACCATAAGGTACTCTTAAATACAGAGAACAAACTGAGGGTTGGTGGGGGTGGGAGGTTGGAGGAGTGGGGAAAATGGGTGAGGGGCATTGAGGAAGGCACTTGTTGGTTTGAGCACTAGGTGCTGTGTATAAGTGATGAATCACAGGAATCTACTCCTGAAGCCAAGACTACACTGTATGTTAGCTACCTTGACAATAAATAAATTTTAAAAAAAGAGAAAAAGAAAAATAATCATATGTCCACAATTCCTCCATCATACATTGTATTTTCTGAAAGACATGTCTTTGCTGCCTCTAGAATGGAGGCAGACTATAAATAACTACATTTTGAAAAAAATTGGAAAGAAAAATACAACTACCATAGTAGAAAAAATGAGCAGAAAATGTGAAAAGGCTAGCGATGAAACCAGAAGTACAATTGGTTAATAAGCATATGAAAAGGTGTTGAACTCTAAAATTCACATAAATAAAAAGTAAAATAACAATGAGATTTCATGTTTTGACTAAACATTACCAAATATAAAAAGGTATAGTTACCAGTTGTTGGTGAGGATTTGATATAATTGTTACTCTTATACATTCTTCTTAGGGGTGTTAGTGATAAGCTTTCCCTTTCTAGAAGGCAATTTTTAATCTCATTTCTAAGAGAAGTGCACATTAAAACTGCAAGAAGATCCCATTTTTACATTGCTAATGAGCAAATATTTTAAAAAGGTTGATAATACATTGTTTTGGTGGGGAAATGGATATGTTGTGGATGACAGTGTAAATTGGTAGAACTTATTTTAGAGGGAAAATTGTAATATGTATTCATAGTTTAAATCTAAATGTTTTGACCCAAAATAGGTGGGCACTTATTTATCCTGCTGATATACTCCTTCTTCCTTCCTAAGACATTTATTTATATAAGGGTATTTATTGCAGCACTGTTTTTAGTAGCAAAAAATTGGAAACAAATGTCTTTCAGTTTGGGAGTGGTTGAATACATTATACATTTAAGTAATTCAATCACTGAGAAAAATGAAGCTTCAACCCTAACACAGCCTTGTGGATCCGCAGGCAAACTTGTCTGTAGACTACTGGTACTGACCCATAGTTTTTTCAAAGAGATAAAGGGTAGAATATGGTTGGATAGGTGAGAGAAGGATGCTGGTATTATCCAGAGAAACTATATAGTCTAATTACTCCTGAGTAAAAGAGATGAAAAGGTCGGGCGGTTTAGAATTTACATCTACAGAATGGACTAAATTTGGTTGTTTAAGCACGCTGGTGACCAGAGGTAATCAGGTCAGTGTTCTGCGGAAAAAAAGAGAAAAAACAAAAGAAACAAACAAAAAAAAAAGAGGGGAAATGGGAGGAGGGCAGCTCTCTAGCAGGGATGGGCGTGGTGTGATCTAATGAGTCAGGCGGGAGTTCTGCCTGGAGGTTGTAGGGAAGAGAGAGGCTTAGCTCCACCTCGCTTTTATAGGCGTGTAAACCTCCTGGGCCAGAGGCACAGCCAAAGTTTGTTGAGCTTTTCAACCCAGGCCAGTCCCAGCCTCAAAATCCTAGGCCAAGCACCCCGCTGAAATTGCCTCAGGCGATCCCCTGGCTTCCCCCTAAAGGCAATTCCAATTTCCAGGCTAGCTCTGGGGGTGGAGACAGAAGCCGCTGCTCCCTTCTCCTCCGGGTGGGGCTGGGGGCCCTGTGCGGGGCGGGGGGCTTTGTCTGTCAACGCGCTGAGCCCGCTGGAGTGAGGAAATCAAGTTCCCTTTGTGACTTGTCAGCCAAAACACGAACTCGAGGTCACATCTGCCAGTTTTTAGTGCTTTGCCTTCCGTCTTGAGTTCCGGCCAGCTAGGAGCATGGACGCTGGTGCCTGCGCGCCTCCTCCAGGGGTCCAAGCCCGCCTCGAGGGTAATGGCTGCAGGCGCACAACCTCTCCCAGCCAGCCAGGAGCCAGCACAAAGAAGCAAATCGCGAGCGCAGCCCCTCCTGGGCGACTTGGAGTGTGGAGGGGCCTGACGCGCAGGTATTTTGTGCGCAAAGATTTTCTACACCCCGAGCGGAGGTTTTTCCCCCCGAGCGGAGGTTTCTCTGTTTCGGACTCTTTTTCCCCTCTCACTCCCCACAGAGGGGGTGGCCCGTCTCTCCAGTCTCCAATCCAGGCCCGATTTTTACTTCCCCAGTTCGCACTCACGTTAGAAGGCTTTCTCAGTGGAATCTGCGTCCTTTCTCTCCCAACCTCTTGGGTTTGGTACGGTTTCCTATGGCTTCAGATCTTTTCCGTGTGAGGCCTGGGCGCGAGTGGAGGTACGGAGCGCCCTACTTCTCCGCCATCTTGCCCCTGACATTAGTATTTTTATAAGCAGACTACTGTGGGACTATGACCAATAGGAGTGTGGTAGAGATGCTGTGAAGATTGCTGAAATGACAACAAAGGATTTATAATATTATACAAACTTATTTGATAAAGCAGTGACAGAGTTTGAGAGCTTTGAAGGAAGTTCTACTGTGGGTAAAATACAAAAACAGAATTGCATTCTCTAGAGAAATTATTCACAAAAAGAAGAGTCAATTGATGTGGAAAACTTCACTGTTGCCTTACTTTAAGAAATTGCCACAGCTACCTCAACCTTCAGCAACAACCACCCTGATCAGTCAGCTGCCATCAACTGTGAGGCAAGACGCTCCACCAGCAAAATACAACTTGTTGAAAGCTCAGATGATGGTTAGCATTTTTTATCAATAAAGTATTTAAAAATATACATTGTTTTTTGGGTATAATGTTATTGCACACTTAATAGACTACAGTCTAAACATAATTTTATATGCACTGGAAAAACAATATTCGTATCACTTTATTACAGTATTTGCTTTATTGTGGGCATCTGAAACTGAACTTGTAATATCTCCAAATTATGCTTATAAATATTCTCATTTCCTTCCTTTCTTACACAAAACTAGTATATTACCGTATGCTATTCTGCATCTTGCTTTCTTCACCTAAATACATCCTGGAAAATACATCAGTGCTTACAGAGCTCCCTCATTCTTTCTTGCAGCTTTATGTAGTACAGTATTCAGTTATAGAAATATACTATAGTTTACATAGTCCTTATTGACAGACACTTGGAACTTTTTCCTGTCTTTTACAAACAATGAGAAAATGTACACTCATTAAGCCATAAGTGCAGATGTGTTCTTATTATTGTTTAAAAAGAGGCAACATGCTCAAAATAGAGTTACTTTTGCTAAACCCCACTTAAGCAAACCAGGACTTAATACTTAAACTAAGTGCAGTTTCAGTGTCTTCCAAGAATGTAACCTATAACCACTTAATTTGGAATTATCTGCTCAGCGCTAGTGAAGTAATCCACTTGATAGACTCCTATCCCCATAGGAAAGTGACCTTGCCTGAATTAACCCATTCTTTGCCAGTAAATTTCTTTTTCTGTCCTCTTCTGCATATAAATGACTTTCATTCTATGTGCTAGATGGGATGCTTCTTGATTCATGAATCATTGAATAAATTCAAGATGTTTAAATTTACTCAGCTCAATTTTTTTTAACATTTATTTATTATTGAGAGACACAGAGACAGGAGAGCATGAGCAGGTGAGCAGCAGAGAGAGAGAGAGGGAGACACAGAATCAGAAGCAGGCTCCAGGCTCTGAGCTGTCAGCACAGAGCCCGATGAAGGCGGGGCTCGAACCCACCAACCGTGAGATCATGACCTAGGCCGAAGTTGGACGCTCAATCGACTGAGCCACCCAGGCGCCCCTACTCAGCTCAATTTTTTTTTTTAATGTTTTATATGTTTCTGTGAGAGAGCGAGAGCGAGCGAGCAGGGGAGGGTCAGAGAGAGAGGGAGATACAGAATCTGAAACAGGCTCCAGACTCTGAGTTGGCTGTCAGCACAGAGCCCGATGCGGGGCTCCAACTCACGAACTGTGAGATCGTGACCTGAGCCGAAGTCAGACGCTTAACTGACTGAGCCACCCAGGTGCACCTCAATTTTGTTTTTTTAACAAAGAAAATAAATTTGCAGAAGTGTAACTGTTGGGTCAAAGGGTAAGTGCATTAAATCTTTATTCCACTTAGACTTTAGCCTATCATATGGTGTATGGAAGAGATTGAAGTTTATCTTTTGTGATATAGTTACTCAGTTGTCTCAACACCATTCATTTAAAAAATAAAGTTCATCTTTACCCTACTGATTTGACTTTGTATTAATTTTCTGTATGGATTTGGCTCTTTTTATAGACTCTCTTTTATCCATTGGTGTGTCTACTCATGTTCCACTGACTCAGTGTGTACTTTATTTTAATTTTGCAAGTTTAGCTCAGTATTAGGGATGGTACGGGTACTCTAAACAAGAGAGTCAGAATTGCACACAGGTAGTTTAAACAAGACAGAAGTTGGTTTCTCTCTTGAATTAATACTATAAAGGTAAGTGGTCCAGGGCTGGTAAGGAAGCTCTGCCATGTCTGAGTTCAAGGTAGCTGCTCCAGCTTTCGCTATCTCTTAGCTAGCAGGAGGGGTGAAAGGTCTAGAGGAAAATATAAACTTTCTTTTTTAGAGTCACATCAATTGTCCAAAACTTGGTCACTTGGCTACCCCAGGTTGCAAGGGAGAGGGAGAAATGTAGTCTTTTGCTGGATAGCAATCTGCCTGGTTAAAACTTGAGAGTTCTACTAGTAAAGAAGGGGCAAATGATTTCTGCTACAAAGGTGGCCTGATGCTAAGGAACCTAACTTAGAAGGTATTGGGCACTGTAACCTAAAAATTGGCATAAACTTTTACCTCCAGGATTTTACAATAGGAGACTGGTGCAAAGGTATCTAGAGTTCATATAGGCATTACCTTCTTGCTCTTACAATTTTGGTGTGTGTGTGTGTGTCTCGGAATTTAATTTACTGTTTGTTAGAGCTGTCTTTCTCTCCAACTCTCTCTCCGTATGTTGCCTTATGTGTACTTTTGGCTTGCTCTTTTCTCATTATTTTACTCACATGTCTTTGGAGATACCAATTTCTGAAGCAACACTTGGGGTTTGTTAGTGAATTAATTGGCAAAAAGAAACCTCTCAGAGAACAAAAAACAGAGGCTTTTTATACCTCCTACATCCTTCTGCTGTTATCCCACTTGAATGTGATGAAGAATAGTTTAATACTGATTCAAAGGGATACATGCACCCCAATGTTTACAGCAGCATTAGCAACAATAGCCAAATTATGGAAAGAGCCCAAAAGTCTGAAGAGTTGACTGAAGAATAGATAAAGAAGTATTGGCACACCTGGGTGGGTCAGTTGGTTAAGCATCTGACTTAGGGTCAGGCAATGATCTTGTAATTTGTGAGTTTGAGCCCCGCATCTGTGCTCTCAGCCCAGAGCCTGCTTAAGGTCCTCTGTCTTCCTTTCTCTCTGCCCCTCCCCCGCTTGCTTGAGCATTCTCTCTCTCTCTCTCTCTCTCTCTCTCTCTCTCAAATAAACACTAAAAACAAAGAAGATAAGAGGAAGAGTTAAGATGGCAGAGTAGTAGGGGGACCCTATGCTTGTCTTCAACCTTGAGCGCAGCTAGATAAATATCAAATCATTCTGAACACCCAAGAAATCAATCTGAGGACTGAGAGAACAAACTGCACATCTACAGGGAGACAAACAGCCACTGTGGAAGGTAGGAGAGTTGATTTAAGGGAGAAAAGAGTTGCATGGGCTGAGGAGGGGAGGGAGCCCTGATCACAGAGTAGAGAGACAGAAATAAAGAGAGAGAAAGAGAGAAAGCACCGTGCAAGAATTTCATGAGAAAAGCTCTTCCCCAGCTCAGGTTATGATCTCACGGTTTGTGGGTTGGAGACCCACATCGGGCTCTGTGCTGACAGCTAGCTCAGAGCTTAGAACATGTTTCAGATTCTGTATCTCCCTCATCTCTGACCCTCCCCTGCTCTCTCTCTCTCTCTCTTGCTCTCTCTCTCTCTCAGAAATAACTAAAACATTAAAAAATAATAATAATAAGATAAATAAATAAAAAGCTCTTCCCCAAAGCCATTGGCTGGGAAAAGGAGAGGAGCTGATTATTGCAAGATTTTACAAGCAGAGGAGCTCAAAGTCTGAAGTTTTAGAAGTCAGCACCATTGCCAGGGTCACCCCTAGAAGGTTTAGCGGTGGGGAAGGAGGGTAGAGGCCCTGAAGCAGACAGTATTCTCTGAGGATTCTCTGGGTTGCAACAAGAGAAACGGTTCCTCTTGCAGTGCATTTGGGAGAGGTGGCACTGCCTCTCCGGAAACAAGAGACAGTGGGTGGAACCACTGAACAGCCTCGTTAATTAGCATAGCAGCAGAGGCTCACCTGCTGAAAGCAGCTAGCCTGGAAGCCAGCTTTTGGCTGCACTTTGCCATAGGATCTGAGCCCCTGCACAGTCATGCAACTCCTTTTCTGGGACAGACCAGCACCAGCCATAGCACAGTGAGACCCTCCTACAGAGGATTAGCAGGGGCTCAAGCCCCACCAGGTCCCTAAAATTTGGAGATTTTGAGACTCAGCCGTGCACCTGAGATAAAAAGTGAAAGTGCTGTGTCACCAGGCGGGCAGACCACTCCAACACAGACAGGGTGAGAGATGGTTTCTGACGAGAGCCTGGGATACAAGAGGGGAGATTGTTCCCTCTTCTGTGAGGGGTTTCTGAATGGTAGTGGGTGTGAATTCCCCTCTCTGGGGTGAGAGAGCCAGGTGACACTATTTTTCCCCCTGCTCATCAGCATGGACAGAGTTTAGTGAGCAGCACAGTACTTCTTATCCCCCCAGTGAAGGCTGGAGCCACTAACACCAAGCAACACCAAACCACAACCTGAAGGTGCATCTTTACTGGGGCAAGTCAGCCTGAGAACCAGCACAGCAGGCCCCTCCTCAGAAGACCAACATAAATTCCTGCAAGCACTAAATCTCCTGATCATAGAGTGCTGCAAAGCTTCATCTCTAGTGGAAAGAGGATCAGGCTTGTTATAACAAGCATGCCAAAACACACCTAGTTTAAAATGCCACGCACTGGACAAGGTCTAAACACTACTCACTTTAGGCAAGGAGAAATTCTACAGAGGACTGACCTGAGGGAAAGAGCAGCCAAAACACAATATAAAAATGCACACTCTGAAACACTTCCTCAAGCACCAGACCCTGGACAGTATAGGACCTTTTATTAATATAACCATTATTCGGGGCGCCTGGGTGGCTCGGTTAAGCGTCCAACTTCGGCTCAGGTCATGATCTTGCAGTTTGTGGGTTCGATACTGCATCGGGCTCTGTGCTGGCAGCTGGCTCGGAGTGTGGAGGCTGTTTCGGATTCTATGCCTCCCTCTCTGACCCTCACCTGCTCACGCTGTCTCTCTCTCAGAGATAAATAAAAATTTTAAAAATATATATAGCCATTACTCTCAGGAGCAGGAAATACAATAAACTTTCCTAACACACGCACAAAACAGTGACCTAGAGAAAATGCCAAGATGCCTGAATTGAGCCCAGAAGAAGGAACATGAAGACATAACACCCAGGGATCTAATCAAAAGAGATATAAGTAATATGCCTGAACCAGAATTTAAAACATCAATCATAAGGATACTAGCTGGGTTTGAGAAAAGCATATATGACACTAGAGAATCTCTTACTGCAGAGATAAAACAAATAAAAACTAGTCAGGCTGAAATAAAAATGGTATAACCAAGACGTGAATCCACTGCATGTAGTGACAATGAGGACAGATGTAGCAGAGGAATGAATCTGTGATTCTGAGGGCAAAATTATGGAAAATAATGAAGCTGGAAAGAAGGAGCAAAGAAAAGTTTTGGATCACAAATATAGACTTTGGGAACTTATTTACTTCACAAAACATAATGATATTCATATCATAAGAGTCCCAGAAAGAGAAAAGAGGGTAAAGGGGGCAAAAGGTTTATTTGAGGAAATTTATAGATGAAAACTTCCCTAATCTGAGGAAGGAAGCAGACATCAAATTCCAGAAGGCACAAAGAACTCTCATTAAATTCAACAAAAGCCAGCCAAAACAAAGACATATTGCAGTATTTTTTGAAATATAGAGATAAGGGGGGGAGGGGCCAAGATGGTGGAGAAGTAGGGAGCTCCATACATTGCACTCGCCCCCATATCTCACACAGAAAAGATCTGAAGCCATAAGAAACCTTACAGAACCCAAGAGATTGGGAGAAAAAGGATGAAGAATCCACTGAGAAAGATTTTAACTTGAGTGCGAACTGGGGAAGATAAAATCGGGCCGGGATCGGAGACTCCAGGGACGGGGGCGATCCCCCTCTGCGGGGAGTGAGAGGGGAAAAAGAGAGAGTCTGAAACCGCTCAAGACACAGTCCCTGTCGCTGGGGAACAGAAAAACCTCCACTGGGGGCACAGAAGGACCGTGCGCGCCAAATCCCTGCACGCCAGGTCCCCACGCACCAACTCGTCCTGGAGGGGCTGCGCGCTGACCACTTCTTGGTTCTCCTGGCTGGCTAGACCCTTAGACGAGCTGCGCGCCTCTGCGCCATTGTGCTCCTAGCTGCCCGGACTCCTGGAGGAGTCGTGCACGCGCATACCAGGCTTCTGTGCTCCTGGCAGGCTGGAACTCTACAGGGAAGGCAAAGAGCTTAAAAACTGGGAGATTTGCCAGCGAGTTAGTGTTTTGGGTGACAAGACACAGAGGGACCTGGTTTCTCTCTCTCCAGCATGCCTAGTGCGCCCCGCAGGCAGACCCCTGCCCATGCTCTCCAACCCTACACGGAGAAGAAGAGAGCAGCAATTCTGTCACTACCCCCAGGTCTAGGCTAGAGGCTTGGAATCGCCCTGAGGGGATCGCCTGAGAGGTTGTGTCTCCGGCAATTCCAGTGGGGCCCGTGGACTGGGATTTGGAAACTAGGCCTGGCCTGGGTTAAAGAGCGCAACCCACTTTGACTGCGCACCTGGCCCGGGGAGTTTACACATCCAAAAAAGTAAGGTGCAACCCTTGGTTAAAGAAGGGACTGGAGAGCTGCCACTCTTCTCCCAACAACCACCAAGGCAGAACTCCCTCCTGAACCATTGGATCACACCACGCCCATCCCTGCTTGAGCGATGCCCTACCCCCCCTTTTTTTATTTTTAAATTTAAAAAATTTTTTTAAATTTTATTTATTTATTTTGTTTCTTATTTTCCCTGGAACACTGACCTGATTAACTCTGGTCACCGGCTTCCTTAAACAGTCACATTTAGTCCATTCTGTAGATGTAAATTCTACACCTACCGACCTTTTCATCTCTGTCTCTTAGGAGTAATTAGACTATATAGTTTCTCTGGATAACACCAGTGTCGGAGGCCGAGCCGGCTCCGGCAGGTCCAGGGGTCCCTGAAAGATGGACAGTGTCGGCGACAGTGAGAGTGAGAGAGCCCTGAGATTCTTTCTGATCACCAGGCAGGGAACTCTGTCCTGTCGGTTTTGTATCTTTATTTAAAGGTTCAGCAACAAGATGAAGTCATAGAAAGGAATTTCTTATAATGGGAGGCCTTTTGTGATAACAATAGCAGAATTATTCCAAACAAGGAAATAACAGAATGTTCTTAGTAAAAAATAGGATAACATATAGGTCAAATTGTATATAGATAAGCTAGGAGTATTTTTTCTGGCTCTCAAGAGGATGAATGTTTCTGAATTGGTTTTTTTGTGGAGACTAACATGGGGGCCCTGAGTGGGTCAGTCTTTTGCCCCTGGGTTATGTTTTAGCTACTCTTTTTTTTTTTAATGTTTTATTTATTTCTAGGAGAGAGAGAGACAGCGTGAGCAGGGGAGGGTCAGAGAGAGAGGGGGTCACAGACTGAAACAGGCTCCAGGCTCTGAGCTGGCAGTCAGCACAGAGCCCGACGCGGGGCTCGAACCCACGAACCGCGAGATCATGACCTGAGCGAAAGTCGGACGCTTAACCGACTAAGCCACCCAGGCGCCCCTGTTTTAGCTACTCTTATCGATCATCATCCCAGCTGCCAGTGTAAGGGAGGGTGTCTGTGGAAAGCAGGCCTTGAGGAAGGGACCGCCATGCTTCACCAATTAGCAAAGATATATGTAGTAACTATGTTCTGCTCTTAACCCCAAAATAGGCTCTTTGTCTCGGGGCCAGGCTCAATTGTAACTCTTGTGTTCTTAACCCCCTCTATTATCTAGGCCTTGGGTCTGCAAGGCCCATAGGAAGAGCCTTTTGACAATCGCCCATAGAGCTTTCATCTAAAGTCTCTTTTGTAAAGGCAGGAATATGCTTTTCCTTATGAGGTATCTGTATTCAGAATATGGGTCTGATATGGAATATTGTGAGGCTTGGTCAATACCAGTAGGCTTATATCCAACATGAGCCAATAGTAGCAGAAGGAGATACCAGTTTTCATTTCTCATGTCAGGAGCTGCAAACATTGCCATTTCCTTGCTGTGATTGCCATCCAGAGAGAGGCCTGTGCGGCTCCCGGAACACCAGCGTCATTCTCTCACTTATCCAACCATATTCCACCCTTTAGCTCCTTGAAAACTTCTTATCCCTTCTGCCTGTTCATTCTATTTCCAATTTTGCCTCATCCCCGCCCCCTCTTTCTCTCTCTTTCTATGCTCTTCAACCAGCACTGCATACACAAGGCTATTTAATTGTAGCTGGAAATCCGGTTATATGCTTTCAAACCATTCTTTGTCCATTGGTTTTCTTCTTTGTCCTTTTCTTTTCTTCTTTTGACCTTTTAGGTATTTTTTTTATTTTGTATTATTCGTCTTCCCTCCTCCGTCTTTTCTCTTTACTTTTTCGTTTTCCCTCTCAGTTTGCATGTTGTTTGGATTTGTCTGTGCATTTGTGTGCCTCTGCTCCCTGTGTGTTTGTCTGTCTGTTTTCTTCTCCAGAGCTACCTCAAGAAACAAGCCATGGTGGAGAGTCCCAAATATCACTACGAGTAGGAAAATAAAATAACCAAGGTCTCAAAAAGAGAGACCAAAAGATACCATTCAAAAAAAAAAAAAAAAACCACTCTCTGAAAGGATAGGCCCTGGACAATCAAAGAGCCTTCTTGGACACAGCAGCGCTCACAGATTCAGAGAGCATAACAAGTCTTTAAAACTAACAAAAGCCAGGGGCGCCTGGGTGGCTTAGTCGGTTAAGCGTCCGACTTTCACTTAGGTCATTATCTCACGGTTCGTGGGTTCGAGCCCCGCGTCGGGCTCTGTGCTGACTGCCAGCTCAGAGCCTGGAGCCTGTTTCAGTCTGTGACTCCCTCTCTCTCTGACCCTCCCCTGCTCATGCTGTCTCTCTCTCCTAGAAATAAATAAATAAATAAATAAAACTAACAAAAGCCAGAAAGCTAATTAAAATGATGAAACAAAAAAGCTCTCCATCAAAGAAATTCCAAGAAGAACTGACAGCTAATGAACTGCTCAAAACAGATACAAGCAGCATAACTGAACAAGATTTTAGAATAATAATCATAAAATTAATAGCTGGGCTTGAAAACAGCATAGGGGACATCAAAAAACTATGGCTACAGGCAAGATGGAGGATAAGAATAGGCATGATGAATTTAAAAATGCGTTAAATGAGATACATAATAAATTAGAGGCCTCAAATGCATGGATTGAAGAGGCAGAATGGAGAATAAGTGATTTAGAAAACATCATTATAGAAAAAGAGGAAACTGAGAAAAAAAGACACAAACTGATCAACGAACAAGAAAGAAGAGTTCGAGAGCTCAGTGATACTGTCAAATGCAACAATATCCGTATCATAGGAATCCCAGAAGAGGAAGAGAGAGGGAAAGGTGCTGGAGTCCTGGAACAAATTATAGCAGAGAACTTCCCCAACCTGGAGAAGGAAGTAAAGGTTGAAATACAAGAGGCTCAGAGGACTCCCCTCAGACATAATTTGAATCGATCTTTGGCCCGGCATATCATAGTAAAAATGGCAAAATACAAGGAAAAGAGAGAATTTTGAAACCAGCTACAGAGAAAAGGGCCCTAACATGCAAAGGGAAACCTATCAGAGTGGTGACAGACCTATCTACTGAAACTTGGCAGGCCAGAAAGAAATGGCAAGAGAAAACAATCTGATGAACAGAAAAAAAAAATGCAGCCAAGAATCCTCTATCGAGCAAGCCTGTCATTCAAAATAGAAGGAGAGATAAAAGTCTTTCCAAATAAACAGAAATTGAAAGAATTTGTTACCACTAAGCCAACCCTAGAAGAAATCCTGAGGGGGGACGCTCTGAAGGAAATGTTGCAAGAACAAAGATACCAGAGACACCACCACAAACATGAACCCTACAAAGGACACAAAGACTCTAAACCTACATATTTCAATAATAACACTGAATGTAAATGGGCTGAATGCTACAATCAAATTTCATAGGGAAGCAGAATGGATAAAAAAACAAAATCCTGGGGCGCCTGGGTGGCTTAGTCGGTTAAGCGTCCGACTTTCGCTTGGGTCATGATCTCGCGGTTCGTGGGTTCGAGCCCCGCGTCGGGCTCTGTGCTGACTGCCAGCTCAGAGCCTGGAGCCTGTTTCAGTCTGTGACTCCCTCTCTCTCTGACCCTCCCCTGCTCTCGCTGTCTCTCTCTCTCTCCTAGAAATAAATAAAACATTAAAAAAAAAATCCATCTATATGCTGTCTACAAGAAACTCATCTTAGACTGGAAGATACCTTCAGATTAAAAGTAAGGGGATGGTGAAATATATATCATGCTACTGGAAATCAAAAGAAAGCCAGAGTAGCTATACTTATATCAGACAAACTGGACTTTAAATTAAAATAATAATAAGAGATGAAGAAGGGCATTACATAATAATTACAGGGTCTATCCATCAGGAAGAACTAACAATCATAAATGTCTATGCACCGAATAGGGGAGCACCTAAATATTTAAAACAATTAATCAAAACAGAAACAATCTTATAGATAGGAATGTGCCAATAGCAGGGGACTTTAAACTCCGCTTACAGCAATGGAGTCAGGTCAACCAAACAAAATCACTAAAGAAATAATGGACTTGAAAGACACATTGGACCAGGTGGTTCTTTTTTTTTTTTATGTTTTATTTATTTCTAGGAGAGAGAGAGAGACAGTGTGAGCAGGGGAGGGTCAGAGAGAGAGGGAGTCACAGACTGAAACAGGCTGCAGCCTCTGAGCTGGCAGTCAGCACAGAGCCCGACTCGGGGCTCAAACCCATAAACCGCGAGATCATGACCTAAGCGAAAGTGGGACGTTTAACCGACTAAGCCACCCAGGCGCCCCTGGACCAGGTGGTTCTGACCGATATATTTAGAACTCTACATCCTGAGGCCAGGGAATTTACTTTCTTCTCAAGTGCGCATGGCACATTCCCCAAGATAGATCACATACTGGGACATAAAGCAGCCCTCAATAAATATAAAAGAATTGAGATCATACCACGCACACTGTCAGACCATAATGCTTTGAAACTTGAAATCAATCACAGGAAGAAGTCTGGAAAACCTCCAAAAACATGGAAGTGAAAGAACACCCTACTAAAGAATGAATGGGCCCATCAGACAATTAGAGACGAAATTTTAAAATATATGGAAACAAATGAAAATGAAAACACAACAATCCAAAATCTATGGGATCTGGCAAAGACAGTCCAAAGAGGAAAGTACATTGCACTCCAGGCCTATTTTAAGAAATTAGAGAAAGAGCTAGTGCAAAATCTAACAGCTCACCTAAAGGAACTAGAGGCAGAGAAACAAGAACGCTTTAAACCCAGTAGAAGAAGAAAAATATTAAAATCAGAGCAGAAATAAACAACATAGAGACCAAAGAAACAATTGAACAGATCCATGAAACCAAGAGTTGGTTTTTTGAAAAAATAAACAAAATTGACAAACTTCTAGCCAGGCATCTCAAAAAGAAAAGAGAGAGCACCCAAATAGACAAAATCATGCATTAAAATGGACTTATTACAACCAACCCCTCAGAAATACAAGCAATTATCAGGGAATACTATGAAAAATTATATCCCAACAAATTGGACAACCTAGAAGAAATGGACAAATTCCCAAACATACACTCACTGCCAAAATTCACACGGGAAGAGATGGAAAATCTGAACAGACCCATAATGAGTGAAGAAATCCAATCAGTTATCAAAAATCTCCCAACAAATAAGAGCCCTGGACCTGATGACTTCCCTGGGGAATTCTACAGGACCTTTAAAACAGAATTAATACCAATTTCCTCAAGCTATTCCAAAAAATAGAAATCGAAGGAAAACTCCCGGACTCATCTTATGAAGCCAGCATCACTCTGATTCCCAAGCCAGACAGAGATCCAGCTTAAAAGAACTACAGGTCAGTATTCTTGATGAATACAGATGCAAAAATCCTCAACAAGATTCTTGCAATTCGAATCCAACAGCACATAAAAAGAATTATCCACCAAGATTAAGTGGGATTCATTCCTGGCTTACAGGGCTGGTTCAACATTAGCAAATCAATCAATGTGATACATCACATCAACAAAAGAAAAGATAAAAACCATATGATCCTGTCGATAGATGCAGAAAAAGCATTTGACAAAGTACAGCATCCCTTCTTAATAAAGACTCTAGAGAAAGTTGGGATAGAAGGAACCTACCTAAACATCAGAAAAGCCATCTATGAGATGCCCTCAGCTAACATCATCCTCAACGGGAAAAACTGAGAGCTTTCCCCTTGAGATCAGGAACACGACAGGGATGTCCACTCTCACCACTGTTGTTTCACATAGTGCTGGAAGTCCTAGCATCACCCATCGGACAACAAAAGGAAATAAAAGGCATCAGAATTGGCAAAGAGGAAGTCAAGATTTCACTTTTCGCAGACGACGTGATACTCTACATAGAAAACCTGACAGACTCCACCAGAAGCCTATTAGAACTGATCCAAGAATTCAGCCAAGTTGCAGGGTACAAAATCAACTTATAGAAATCTGTTGCATTATTTTTTTTTTAAATATTTTTATTTTATTTATTTCTAGGAGAGAGAGAGAGATAGCGTGAGCAGGGGAGGGTCAGAGAGAGAGGGAGATACAGACTCTGAAATACGCTCCAGGCTCTCAGCTGGCAGTCAGCACAGAGCCCGACGCGGGTCTCGAACCCACTACCGCGAGATAATGACCTAAGCGAAAATCGGACGCTCAACCGACTAAGCCACCCAGGCACCCCAAAAATCGGTTGCATTCTTATACACCAATAATGAAGCAACAGAAAGAGAAATCACGAAGCTGATCCCATTCACAATGGCACAAAAAACCATAAAATACCTAGGAATAAACCTAACCAGGGATACAAGAGATCTGTATGATGCAAACTATAGAAAACTTATGAAAGAAATTGAAGAAGACACAAAGAAATCAAAAACATTCCATGCCCATAGATAGGAAGAATAAATATAGTTAAGATGTCATTACTACCCAAAGCAATCTACACATTGAATCCCAATCCAATCAAAATTGCACCAGCATACTTCTCAAAACTAGAACAAACTATCCTAAAATGTGTATGGAACCACAAAAGACCCTGAATAGCCAATGTAATATTGAAAAGGAAAACCAAAACGGGAGGTATCACCATCCCAGACTTTAGCTTCTACTACAAATCTGTCTTCATCAAGACAGTATGGTATTGGCACAAAAAAACCACATAGACCAATGGAACAGAATTGAGAATTCAGAGCTGGACCCCAAAGTTATACAGCCAACTAATCTTTGACAAAGCAGGAAAGAACATCCAATGGAAAAAAGCCTCTTTAACAGATGGTGTTTGGAGAACAGGTCAGCAACATGCAGAAGATTGAAACTAGATCAATTTCTCACACCATACACAAACATAAACTCAAAATGGATAAAGGACCTGAACGTGAAACAGGAAACCATCAAAACCCTAGAAGAGAAAGCAGGAAACAACCTCCTTGACCTCTACCGCAGCAACTTCTTACTTGACACATCCCCAAAAGCAAGGGAATCAAGAGCAAAAATAAACTGTTGGGACCTCATCAAGATTAAAAGCTTCTGCACAGCAAAGAAAACAACCCACAAAACTAATACGCAACCAACGGAATGGGAAAAGATAGTTGCAAATGACATATCAGATAAAGGGTTAATATCCAAAATCTATAAGGAACTCACCAAACTCCACACCAGAAAAACAAACAACCCAGTAAAGAAATGGGCAGAAGATATGAACAGACACTTCTACAAAGAGGACAGCTAGATGGCCAACAGACACATGTAACGATGCTCAGCATCCGTCCTCATCAGGGAAATACACATCAAAACCACACTTAGATACCACCTCACGCCAGACAGAGTGGCTAAAATGAGCAAATCAGAGGATTCTAGATGCTGGCGAGGATGTGGAGAAACGGGCACCCTCCTACACTGCTGGTGGAAATGTAAGCTGGTGCAGCCCCTCTGGAAAACAGCGTGGAGGTTCCTCAGGAAATTAACAATAGAACTCGCCTATGACCCAGCAATAGCACAGCTAGGAATTTACCCAAGGGATATAGAAATGCTGATGCATAGGAGCACATTGACCCAATATTCATAGCAACACTCTCAACAATAGCTAAAGCATGGAAAGAGCCTAAGTGTCCATCCATGGACGAACGGATCAAGAAGAAGTCGTTTATCTATACCATGGAATACTACATGCCAATGAGAAAGAATGAAATCTGGCCATGTGTAACAACATGGATGGACCTGGAGGGTGTAATGCTGTACGAAATAAGTAAGGCAGAGAAGGACAAATGTCATATGTTTGCACGTATAGGAGGATTGGGAGGAACTTAACGGAGGACCATGGGGGAGAAGAAGGGAAATGGTAGGGGAAAGGGAGAGAGGCAAAGCATGAGAGTTTCTTGAATGCTGAGAACAACTAAGGACTGATGGGTGTTGGGGGAAAGGGGGAGATGGGCATGGAGGGGGGCACTTGTGGGGATAAGCACTGGGTGTTATATGGAAACCAATCTGACAATAAATTATTTGTAAAAAAAAAAAAAAAAAGGGGAAGTAAGAATGGTGCCAAGTACACAACCTTCCTCTGTCGGGGAAGCTAGCCAGGTCCCCAGAGTGGGGCCACTGCAGTGTGGCCCACCCCAGCCTCTACGCAGAGCCTCCACCAGCCCCCTCCACCCTGTCGGCTCTCCTTCTGGCCTAGGGGGTCTGAAAGGGGGGTCGATCCCCTCCTGCACTAAGCCAGAGGGCCTTTCCTTGGTGCTGTGTCGCCGTTGCAGGCTAAGAAGTGTGAAAAATTGGAAATAAATAACAGTTCTAAAAAAAAAAAATATATATATATATATATATATATATATATATATAGAGAGAGAGAGAGAGAGAGAGAGAAAGAGATAAGGAAAGAATCCTTAAAGCAGTAAGGGAAAATAAATCCCTAACCTTCAAGGGATAACAAATCATGTTCATAGTAGATCTCTCTATAATAACCTTGTAGACCAGAAGGGAATGCCATGATAGTTTCAAAGTGCTGAATAGGAAGTATATGCTGCCAAGAATACTCTATCCAGCAAGGCTTCCATTCAGAATAGAAGGAGAGATAAAGTTTTCCAGACAAACAAAAACTAAAAGAGTTCATGACCACTAAACCAATCCTGCAAGAAATACTAAAGGGGATTCTTTGAGTGAGAAAGAAAAACCAAAAGCAACAAAGACTAGAAATGAACAGAGAAAATCTCCAGAATCAGCAACTTTACAGGTGATACAATGGCACTAAATTCTTATCTACCAATAATTACAATGAATGTAAATTGATTAAATGCGCCAATCAAAAGACGTAGGGTATCAGAATGGATAAAAAAAAAACAGCAGGACCCATCTGTAAGATGCTTACAAAACACTCATTTTATAAATTTTTTAAATATTTATTTATTTTGAGGGAGAGAGAGAGAGTACGAAGAGGGTAGGGGCAGAAAAAGGGAGATACAGAATCTGAAGCAGGCTCCAGGCTCTGAGGTGTCAGCACAGAGGCTGATGCAGGGCTCAAACTCACAAACCGCGAGATCATAACCTGAGCCAAATTCGGATGCTCAACCAACCGAGCCACCCAGGTGCCCCAAGACACTAATTTTTAGACTTAAAGTTACTTTCAGACTGAAAGTAATATGGAAACCAATTTGACAATAAACTATTTGTAAAAAAAAAAAATAATAAATAAATAAAGTACTCTGTCCCCATAAGAAAAAAAGGTCAAAAAAAAAAAAAAGAAAATGAGGGGATGGAGAACCATCTATCATGCTAATGGACATCAAAGGAAAGCTGGAGTAGCCATATTTCTATCAGACAATCTAGATATTAAATCAAACTGTAGTAGGGTGCTATATCAGAATAAAGAGGATTATCCAACAAGAATATCTAACAATTGTAAATATTTATGTCCCCCACTTGAGAGCAGACAACTATATAAGTAAATTAATAAGAAACATTGATAATAATACAAAATAATATGGAATGTTAACACCCCGCTTACATCAATGGACAGATCATCAAAGCAGAAAATCAATAAGGGAAAAATGGCTTTGAATGACACACTGGACCAGATTGACTTAACAGATATATTCAGATCATTTCATCCTAAAGGAGCAGAATACACAGTCTTTTCTAGTGCACATGGAACATTCTCCAGAATAGATTACATACTAGGTCACAAATCAGCCCTGACCAAGTACAAAAAGATCAAGATCATACAGTGCATGTATTCAGACCACAACAGTATGAATCTTGAAGTTAACCACAAGAAAAATATTGGGAAGACCACAAATTCATGGAGGTTAAAGAGCATCTTACCAAGGAATGAATGGATTCACCAGGAAACTAAAGAAATTTAAAAAAATACATGTAAGCAAATGGAAATGAATACATGACAGAGAGAGAAAATGAGCAGAGGAGGGGCAGAGAGGGTGACAGAGAATCTGAGGTAGGCTCCAGGTTTTGAGCTGCCAGCACAGAGCCCAGTGTGGGTCTCGAGCTCACAAACCACGAGATCATGACCTGAGCTGAAGTCGGACACCTAACCAACTGAGCCGCCCAGGTGCCCTAATTTTTTTTGAAATGGATATGTATTTATAGAAAATGTCAAGGGTGTTACAAGAAGTAATAGAAAATGTTTTTACATAAAACATTTTAAAGTATAATTTATTGTCAAGTTACCTAACATACAGTGTATATAGTGTGCTCTTAGTTTCAGGGGTAGATTCCCATGATTCATTGCTTACGTACAACACCCAGTGTTCCAGCTCATCCTAACAAGTTCTCTCAATGCCCATCACCCATTACCCCCTTCCCCACCTCCATCAACCCTCAGTTTCTTCTCTGTATTTAAGAGTCTCTTATGGGTTTGCCTCCCTTTCTGTTTGAAACTATTTTTTCCCCTTCCCTTCCCCCATGGTCTTCTGTTAAGTCTTTCAAGTTCCACATATGAGTGAAAACATATGATATTTGTCTTCCTCTGACTTATTTCACTTAACATAATACCCTCCAGTTCCATCCATATTGTTGCAAATGGCAGGATTTCATTCTTTCCCATTGCCAAGTAGTATCTCATTGTATATATCAACCACATCTTCTTTATCCATTCGTCAGTGATGGACATTTAGGCTCTTTCCATGATTTGGCTATTGTTGAAAGTGCTTGACAGTGCTGCTATGAACACTGGGGTACATGTGCCCCTATGCATCAGCACTCCTGTATCCCTTGGGTAAATTCCTTGCAGTGCTATTACTGGGTCATAGGGGAGTTCTATCGTTAATTTTTTGAGGAATCTCCATACTGTTTTCCAGAGCGGCTGTACCAGCGGCTGTACCACTGTCAACACAGAGCCTGATGCAGGGCTTGATCTCATGAACTGGGAGATCATGACCTGAGCCAAAATCAAAAGTCAGACACCCAACCAACTGAGTCACCCAGGCACCCCTCCATTATTGAATATTCAAATAGAAGCTTGATGTTAAAATTTTTTTTATTAATTTTTGAGAGAGAGAGAGAAAGTCTGAGTGGGAGAGAGGCAGAAGAAAGGAGAGAGAGAATCCTAAGAAGTCTCTGCACTGTCAGCACAGGACCCGATGTGGGGCTTGAACCTATGAAGCCATGAGATCGTGACCTGAGCTGAAACCAAGAGTCAGACGCTTAACCGACTGAACCACCCAGGCACCCCTAGAAGCTAGATGTTTAAAAGGTATTTTTATAGTATAGGAGGTAGGAGTTTGGACCTGTGGAACCTTCAAATTGCTACAGACTGTGCAATTTTTATAATTACATCAAAATATAAGCAGAGGCAAGACATGGGTAGAAGTCTAGACAGTGGCCATAGTGGCTGAAAATCTGTCTTTCATATTCCTCAGAGTTATGTTTATCTCTCCATGGGCTCAGGAATGTGTACATGTCTTATCATCAGGTCTAGGCCTTAGCAAAATTAATACCCAAGTATAGTGTGTGTGGTGGTTTTAATATATGTCCACAAATTCCTCTATATTTCTCCCTTTAAGAGGTTAAACCCATTTCATCTACCCCCAAGTGTGGGCTGGACTTAGTGGTCACTTCTAATGAATAGAATATGGTTGAAATGATGGTGCGTGACTTCTGAGACTAGGTCATAAAAGGAATGATGGCTTCTTCCTTGTCCTCTCTTTAATCACTCATTCTGGGGGAAGCTAGTTGCCATGTCATAAGTATACTCAAATAGCACTATGGAGAGGCCCATGTGGTGAGAAGCTGAGGCTTCCTGCCAATAACCATGTGAGTGCACCATCTTGGAAGTGGATCCTCCAGTCCTAATTAAGTGTGCAGATAACAGCAATGTCATGAGTGACCCAGAGTAAGAACCACCCAGCCAAGCTGTTCTCGAATTCATGACCCACGGAAACTGAGCTATTTTTTGATGTTGTTTTAAGGTTCTGAGTCTGGGGGCAAGTAGCAATAGATAATTAGATAAATAATATACTCTGTAATTTATTTTTGTTTGAGAGAGAGAGAGTGTGTGAGAGCATGAGCAGGGGAGAGGGTCAGAAGGAAAGAGAGAGTATCTCAAGCAGGCTCCATGCAACACAGAGCACAACATGGGGCTTGATCCCACAACCCTGGGATCATGATCTAAGCTGATCAAGAGCTGAATGCTCAACTGACTGAGCCATCCAGGCACCCCTACTTTTAAATTTTTGAATGTGTATAAAAAATGTAGTAATAATTTGGGGCTCTTGGTAATGTTATTTTCAGAAAAGTGTTTTATATTTGTTTCTTCCTAGTGGACTACTAACCTAGAGGTATTACAAATTCCAGGTCACTTCATTCAATCATGGATTGAGATAAGAAGAAGCCGGGCTTTATGTGAGAGCTGATCTATTTCCTATTCACCTTTATTCCTAAGGTGCTGCCCTTCAAGGTTGCAACCCAAAGCCTGTGGGTTTTATCAAAGCCCCTTTTCCTTGGTAGGCCCTGAAGTCTAATTTTTCCTCTTTAGCCCCCTGAATCTAACCAAAATTATGCTAGGTCTTTCCTCTGCCTCTTCTGGAATTGGTATATGTCCTTATGGGAAAAATAGCCCCCAATATGGACTTAGCTTCTCTGGGTTTCATTTTCCTCTTGAATTTTGGCTTCATAATTCTTCATTAAGCTTCTTACCTTGGTAGTTCTCTAATACCTGAATGGATGCTTTTGAAAATTTTCCAGCTTTTCTACTATTTCTCAATGGGAGGATTAGTTCCAGTGAGCTTGTCCAAGATTACCCCAGTAGCAGAAGTGAAAGTCTCCCAAGAATGAATTTTAAAAATTTAAATTTGGGGGCATCTAGGTGGCTCAGTTGGTTAAGCGTCTGGCTTTTGGTTTTGGCTCAAGTCATGATCTCACAGTTTGCTAGTTCGGGCCCTGCATTGGGCTTTGCACTGTCATTGCGAATCTGCTTGGGATCCTCCATCTCTCTCTCTTTCTCTCTCTCTGCCCTTTCCTTCTCGCTTGTGCAAGTGCTGTCTCTCTTAAAATAAATTTAAAAAAATAAAATAAAAATCTAAACTTGATCATATTCCTCTGGTTTAAAGCCCTTTAATAGTGTAGAAAGATATTTTCGGCTGCGAGCAACTGTATACTCAATGAAATGGTCCCACAGAACCAGCCAAGAGGGTCGTTGGCTTTGCTCAGGATAGAAATCAAGGATAGAAGTCAAAAGTGAACCAGCAAGAAGTGAGAGCAGAGTTTATTCAAGATAGAGCAGATACAGACAAAGCATCTGGGAGACTTGGAAAGTAATGAAGCATCAGTCTTATCTTTGTTTAGGGTCTGGGGTTTTTAGTGGGGATGATCGTCTGGTGTAAGTGTCCTTTAAGGTATCCAGGAACTGGCTGAACAAGAATATGTGCTCAGGTGTCCTCCATAAATCACTTATATCCTGGAGTCTTGGTGTCAAGGTGTTTGGAGTCAGTGGTCTTGGAGAATGTTCATGAGGACCTCACCTGGTCACTCCTTACAGGTTATCCATTGTGCTGAAAGACTCCAAAGAAATCATTAACTCCTTGACCTTTACAAGGAGGACATACATCAAGGCATGTATGAGGCAGGGGTACAGGTTCTACCAAGACTAAAAGCAGGAGGGGTGCTTGGGTGCCTTAGTCAGTTGTGTCTGACTTTTGATTTTGTCTTGGGCCCTAATCCCAGGGTCTTGGGATTGAGACCTGCCTCAGACTCTGTGTTGAGCATGGAGCCTGCTTGGGATTCTCTCTTTTTCTCCCTCTGACCCTGTCTCCCCTGCTTGCATGTTCTCTCTCTCTCTCTCTCTCTCTCTCTCTCTCTCTCTCTCTCTCAACAATAAAAAAGAAATGAAAAAGAATAAAAGCAGAAAAAAGAGCAAAGAAAAAAACCAGATTTTTTAATGGGGTCCCTTCAGTTTCTCTGTCCCATTAGGGCAGTGCCACTGTTGGTTAATTCAATAGGCCATTGATGTCATCAAGGACCCTGAGTAACAAAATACCTCAGAATTTAGTACCTTAAAACAACAAACATTATCTTAAAATTTTGGTGTGTCAGGAAATTGAAAATAGCTAAGCCGGGTAGTCCTGGTTCAAGGTCTTTCATGAGACTGCAGTAAGGATGTTGGCCAGAGCTGCAGGCATCAGAAGGCTTAAGTGGGCCTGCAGGATCCATTTTTAAGATGGCTCATTCACATGGCTACTGGAAGGAAGCCTTAGTTCCTTGCTGGCTATTGACAAGAGGCCTCAGTTCATAACTATATGGCTTCTCCATCAGGTTGTTTGAATGTCCTCATGACATGACAGCTGGTTTGCCCAGAGTGAACGATCTAAGAGATTGTAAGGAAAAATCCACAATGCCTTTTAAGACCTAGTCTTGGAAGTCACATATAGTCATTCTATCACATCTGTTTATAACCAGGGTGCAGGAGTACAACAGCACCTGGCTCTGGGGGTCCTAAAATATATGAGGTTCAGCCACTCACCATTGACAAAATTCAAAGGTAGAGAAATAAGTAGTGGTGAAACAAGAAAGGAATTTACTTCAGTAAAACCAACACTGGGAAGATAGTGGACTAATGTCTCAAAGACTTGTCTTCAAAGTGCTGAAAATTCTCCTTGGTTTATACAAGGAAAATGTGGGACAAGGTTAGTAGGTAGGTGCTGGTGGGCAGTAAATGTTAGGTCAATTACATGGGGTCTTGCTGACTCAGGACAGTCCTTATTGCTTGAGAGGGTATTTTCAGTTCCCACCAGGGGATGCTTTGCCCACAGGCTTTTGGTTGAATTGAGAGAAAAACTGGAAGGAAGAATATAATCAATTATAAAGCACAGACTGAGGTCAAAATGAAGGTAGTTGAAGTCTTCTTTCATGTTCATCAGAAGTGAATCAGTAAGTATAGCCCACATTCAGGGAGAGGGAATCAGGCTATGCCTTTTGAAAGGAAAAGTATCAAATAATTTGTGAATATATTTTAAAACCACCATGAATTGTAAACATAATGTTCTCATAGGACAGCATCCCAAGCAACAAGTTGGGACTTGGGCGGGGGGGACCCAAACCAACAGAAACAAAAACAAAAACAAAAACCGAAAAACACAGCCTTGCTCCTCTAGCTGCTTTCTCTTTCATCAAAAAGCAAAGCCCTTCCCGGAAGGTGTCAGTTGACGTCTTATATATCATTTGCCTAAATGCCCATTCTCAGACCAGTTCATGACAAAGGGAAATGGGATTACAATGCTTAGTTTAGGTGAATCATGATTTGTTCCCAGGGGCTGTGAGATAAACCTACCTTCCTTGAGTACTTGTCTTGGGCCCAATAATCAATCAAATTAGGTTTCTGTTAGCAAGGAAGATGGTGGCTAGGGAATGGCTGTTGGGTTAGCAACAGTGACTTTAACAAATGGATTCTCATTACTCTTAGGATGAAAATGGCATGTTTATTATGGTTATAAGGCCCAAAGGATCTGGTCCCTGCTTACTTGCCACATCAGTATAATTTTAGATCTTTTTTCCAGCAACACTGGACTTTTGTTTTCTCAGACTCCTTTCCACCTTAGAATCTTTGCATCTCTGATAGTGTTTCAGATCTATAGTGGGTAAAGCTTCCTGATCTTGTCACTGGCTAGACCCCAACCAACACCTGACCTTTACTGTTTACCTGCTTGTACCCATCAAACTTTGCCTCACATTTTTTCTTAAGTTCTTCTTTCTAGCTTATCTTATAACTCAGGCAAAAGACCCAAAGGGCATAGCATTCTGTAAGGAAAACCAAAACTACCTTCAAGCAATAGCTACTGATTGGACATTGAGTTCTGGCCAGCCCCTACCAACCAGACCATTTCAATCTTAACCCCCAACTCATGCCTGCTCAGAAGGACCATGAGGTGACTGACAGTCACCTTTACCTCATTATTATACTAAAATCTTCACCCAAGATGGAGCAAAAGCCTCATTTACAAATAAAATTTACTTTGTGCAACAACTCCACCTGGTGTAGTTTCCATCTGTGATTCACCAAGGAGTGAACTCATGTTCATTTGGTTATAATCTTTACAAATTTCAATGTTCTCATCTGTAAAATAGAGATGATAGTACCTACTTCACGAAGCTGTTGTGAGGAGTAATGAGTCATATATTTTCAGTCTTTAGCACAATGTCTTGAATACAGTAAGTACTGATTAATTGGGAAGTGTTGTTAAGTTCAGGCTGTCAGGTTGTATGCTTGTTTTGCTTTCCTTGCTGACACCCTTGGTTGTTATTCTACCTTATCCAGAAGGAATTGCTTCTTACTACCACAATAACCAAGGGGGGATGAAGTAACTGCTAAATGTACACAGAGCTGATCACGGGGAGGCCAGAAGGCCCAAATGGGTCTCAAATGTAGACTCATTTGGAAGAAATTCCATGGAGGTTTCCTAAATACACATCGATGGGATTGAAAAAAAGTAATATTATGTTCATCTTATGACTTTAAATTTGTGTCTTGGTACCAATACATTATAAGTTATTATTTCCTACTGTAACCAAACCAATGTGAGTTCCTCCTTGGTGAGTCAGAAACTGCACCAGGTTGAGTTGTTGCACAAAGAAAACTATTTGCAGTAAATAAGATCATGGGAATAACTTCCAAAACATGACTCTCCAAGAAAGGGTGAGTTTATTTAGGGTTACCTACTTAGGATTAGGATGAATATTTAGATAGGGAAGCCTTGTCATCATATGCAGAGGTGGGTACAATGTTGCCTATGTGTCTTAAAGAAACATGCCTATACACACATTGTATGTTATGTAAATGAGGCTTATGCTCCTTCTTGGATGGAGATTTTAGTATTATAATGAGGTAAAGGTAGTTGTCAGTCATTCTAGGGGTTACTCCATGGCCCATCTGTGCAGGTGTGAGTCAGAGGGGTGAAGCTCAAGCTTGTCTGGGTGTTCTGGGCCAGCTGGAGCTCTTGTCAGGGCAGTCGCTATTGCTGGAGGTATGGTTTCACTTTCCATTTGCCAGAGTTAAGAGATAAGCTGGCAAGAAGAGCTTAAGGAAACATATGGGACAAAGGCCCGTAAGTACAGGCAGGTGGACAGTAAAGGTCAGGTCTTGAGGTCTAGCTGGTGACGCTTCATTTTACCTTGACCTTGAGTACCATATGTGGAAAACTTATGTTTCTGACTCAGATCACTTCATTCTATGACCTGAAACTGGGTTTGTCTCTTGGAGGGTGTCGAGCCAAAAGACACAACCAAGCCAAAAATAGGAAAAACAATAGTTTCACTTGCAACAAGTAAAGGGGAACACTGGGGATATTTTCCACAGCAGCGTCTCCTTAACAACAAAACTGGGAAAGTTTTAAACTAAGGGTTCACACATATTCATGAAGGGGCTTGTGCAATGGGGAATTCAGCAAGGAATTTGGGAGAAAAAGTCATGTCAAAGTGACAGAGTCCAGGTCAAAGTTATTAGGGTCATCAAGGGTCACTATCATCAATTCTCTGCCTTTCTTGGTCAGTATCTGACTGCTCAAAAGGATTTAGATCATGCAAAGATAAGTCAAGAATGTATGTCAGGTAGGGGCACATGGGTCGCTCCGTTTGTGAAGCGTCCCACTTTGGTTCAGGTCATGATCTCATGGTGGGTTCTAGCCCGGCATGGAGCTCTGTACTGACAGATCAGAGCCTGGAGCCTGCTTCGGATTCTGTGTCTCCCTCTCTCTCTGCCCCTCCCCTGCTCACGCTCTGTCTCTCAAAAATAAATAAACATTGAAAAATAAATAAAAACAATGTATGTCAGGTCAATCTTTACTTCTAAGTCATCACTGGGAGTTTTACCAGTGATTTATTGTCCTGGATACGATTAGGTTATCTCCTGGCCTGGCTTGTTTGTTTTTATGTTCTTTCACATAAAAGATGGTTAGGGGCCTAAAATGATTTTTCTTATGTCAAGAAAGCTATTGAGACAGGAAAACTTAAGGACTTCATAAAAATCTGCTTTTGCTCCTTTTCCTGCATCTCTTTTTGCAACCCCACCCCAGTTTACACAAACCTTGTAATGCAAATCATGTTTGTACACCTTGTAAGGGACAAGAAATTAATGATTCCTCTCGAATAGATAACATCTGAGGAAGGACCAGGTGAGAATGAAAGGAAGAAGCATATACATAGTCCAAACCACTAGCACTAGCTATCTAGATACTAAGGCCCTTTGGCTCCAAGGAATAACACCTGGAACCTCATCTTTGTTCTAACCGGTTCTTGTTCCTGGATGTCTGAGGGGGACGCGTACATCGGACAACACCTTCCATAAACCCCCCCAGAAACGGAAAAAGAACAAAGACAAGAGTCATGTTCCTTTCCTTTCCAAGTCTCCCAGAAGCCTCAACGGTATCACCTGTTTATCTTCAATAAACTCTGCTCTCACTTCCGGCTGGACTGGCGGGCGTTTGATTTCCATCCGCCCAAAGCTAAGGATTCTCAGGGCCGGTCCTGCAGGACTCCCTCTGGGTCCTCTGGCCCAGCCTGTAGGCGTCACTACACCTGTTCTTTCTTTTCCCCAGGACCCCTAACTCCTTCTGTTTACAAACCCAGCCAACTCTGCAAGCATGTTGTACTTGAAGTACCTATTTCCTAGCAATGGTGTATTACAGTATCATGTTACAGCGGGATGGGAGAGACGCTGGTCCTTGTCTCAGGGATTTGGAGAATGAATCTCCGCAACAACAGTGAGCAAAGCGATAAGGTTTACCGAAGGAAAGTATAAAGCTCTCCAGAGTGAGAGGGATCACCAATGGGTAGCCACTGAAGATTTTTGTCCCTGCCTTTTTATCCGGACCTTATCATAAAATTTGTGAGACTCCAAGCATGGCACCTAGCCCAGGCAGGTTCCGAATACATTTTATCTTATCCTCTTTTTTCCCATTCTCTGCTGCCGCTTCTTCAGCCTCCGACCTGTGCTGCTTCTTACCTCCCTGAAGGTCCTTTATTTCTCCCAGCCTAATGTTATCCCTTTCCCTACTGTTAGATGTATGGATTCTACATCTGGACTGCCTAGGTTTGAATCCACCACTTGCAAGATCCGAAACCCTAAGAAAATTACGAAACCTCTTTCTGCATCGTTTACTTCATCTGTAAAACGAGGAAGGCAATGCCTACTTCTGAGTTTTGTGACCATTACTAGTTAACATATGAAAAATGCTATTTGTTTCCTATTAGCATTAATTGTGTCAAAATCAGAACAAAGACGTAGTTTTTATTATAAAAAAGGGGAAGCTCGAGGGACCTAGGCCATTCTCGGATTCTGAGAGATCTTAATTATTAAGACCAATCAGCAGCCTTACCTAGAATTCCGTTTTAGGCAGCCAAACTAGTTTGGGTTCCGTTTTGGGCAGCCAGATTAGTTTTCCAAAAGGAAATGCCGTTTGCATCTATCCTGGTAGGGCTGCCAAGAATTCCGTGGGGTGGGGGACGGCGCTTTTCGACTGGTTGTCTGGATTTTGTAGGGCGGTGCCGCTGCTCGGCCGGAGACCTTGGGCCTCTCTCTGTTTCCAAGTCCGTTGGAGGCACCCACCACCCAGTACCCTTTTCCGCATTGCTGCGGAGCACGCGGCGCCACCTCCAGCTCCCGCCCTCAAATCACAAAGGTCTCCAGCGGCTTGCTGCGTGCTGGACGTGACAAATGAAAACCGCACGTCCCACCAGTGTCCTCGCAGACGGACAGCGCCTCAGAGCAATGGCAGAGCGTCAGCGCCTACTGGCCACGGCCAATAGTGGCTGCTATGCGCGGCGCGCGGGAGGGGAAGGGGAGGGCTGGTAGGCGGGACGGTGTGGCCCAAGTCGCTCTCTGCATTCCTCACGCGACTCGAGTGCAAGTCGGTCGCTTTCTTCTCCGCTATTTAAGCCTTCAGCCTTGCTGCCGTTGAATTGCCAAGATGTCGCTTTCCAACAAGCTGACTCTGGACAAGCTGAACGTGAAGGGGAAGCGGGTGATCATGAGGTAATTCTGCACATCTGCTGGTGCTCCCTCAAGGGCTCTGCCGCAACCTCTCTGGCCACAGCCAACTTGCTTCCTTGCCTACCCAAAGTTGCTTTAGTCCTTGGCTCGGCACCATGGGTTCTACCCTGCGGAGTGAGGCTGCCCACCATTGTGGCTGAGGCTTTGCCCCAGTTTCACGGTTTCTAATCTCTTGCCCCGGCCTAGAAAGGGAGCCGTTTTTGCCCTTTGAAGGTGGATTCGCCAAGGAAGGACTCAATCCGGGACCCATTTTGCCCTCTTTCCTATTCCTGAGACGAAGTTCCTTCGCCTCCAGTTCCCAGCCGGCGAGGTGGCACCTAATGCTTAGCCCGGAAATCCCTAGGCCCCAAGAAGGGGACCTTGAAAGGTCATTTGGTTAGTTTCCCTTCCCCCACAGCCCTAAACCATCCCAGATAAATGAGAAAAGGCCCACAATCCAAAGGTACCTGCACAAAAGGAAAAATTTCCCTAAAGATGTTGATTTAGATGTTCAGGAGTTGAACCCCCTAAAGCATTGGAGATGGGAGGGTGGAGTGGGGTGCACAGAAGGAGGCCCTCAAGAGCTTATGTAACAGGCCTCTACATGACACCGTTGAACTACAGGCCACGCTTGGGGTTTACATCGGAATCGTGACACACGCCGGGTGATGGTAGAGCAGGGTGTGGTTGCTCATTCTTTTTTTCGAACCTCACCTCACAGGCGGCTAGAGAAACAGGATATTAGAAGTGATGATGACTACCCAGGCACTTCGGGGTCTTTTAATCTGCACATGTGGATCCCTGGTTACTTACTAACATGGCTTCTCTCTTGTATGCCCAAATTAGTAGTATGGAGCATGGAACTTTTATATTTAACCTTTTTGTAACCTGCGGTATATTTGCATGCCAGGAGCAAAGTGTAGGAGGACAGTTAGCTATGTAACTGCTGGACTTGATTGTTGTTATACCTTGATAGGATCCAAGGGTGGTGTGTTTTCCGGGTCACAGGGCTTGCTTTGATAGCATTGTGCAGTCTTGTCCTTTTTGGGAAATGGTTGATTGATGGGCAGGCATGTGAATGATGTGATCCAGCCCCTTTCCCAATTTGGGCTGGTTCAACTGAGGGCATCTTTTGGATATTAACCGACACATAAGGCAGTAGGGAATCTTCCTTTACCCTAGGCTTAAATATAGGAGGGCACTATGAATTTCAGAACTCTGGGTACTGTAAAAGTTGACACAGCTCTCCCTTTTTCTCTAATTTCATTATGGCCACTATTAGTTTGCAAATGGCCTTCTCTGTCTTGTCGTGGAAATAGAAAAATCCAATTATCTTAGGGCCATAAGAAAAATCTGGCGTCCACATTTTCCTAAATGATCTAGGCATTTGCATTCTGGACAGAGTAGGAATCAAAGCCATCCTGTTATTAAAAATGGGTCCTTTCTACCCCTCTGATGATCTTAAGGAAAGGGGATAGATTCTCTAACAATCTGCCAGGTGGACATTGGCGAGCAACCAGATCTTAGGTTTTAATTATTGCCTCCCATCTTTACTGGGCTCAAGCTGACCTTTCTTGAGATACATACACCAGCTGGAAGACAAGGGATGGGGCATCATGCTCACTGGTCACCTTCCTGTAATTGCAGTCTTGGGCTTTATTTTCTCTCAGGGAAACTGGTTTGAGGAATTAACTGGGCTGGCAGAGAGTGGGACTTTAAGAGGTGCTAATATTTTCTCCCTCTGGACCCAACATGAAATAACTTGCTGTCCAAGGGCTCAAAGTTTGATTCAACACAGATTAACCCTGAAACGATTGGCTAGTCCTGTTTTGCTGATGGAAAATTACCTGTCCAGGGTCACTAAACTACCAAATTAGTGGCAGAGCTAGGACTAGAATTTGGGTCTCTTTGGATGCCGACCAAATCCTCTAAATACTCAACACTAAACAAGGACAGGTTAAAAAAGACTGTGTGCTGAAGGTTGCAATCCATATTTCCACCCCTGTATTTCTGGATAAATTCTATTTGGCCTGAGAACAGGCAGTTACTTTGTTCCTGAATATTAATGTATCTCTTGTGAACAGTGTCACATTTGGTAGGACTACTTTTTGGAAGAGCCTAGGCCAACTATGCCTTGTCAGCTGAAATTTCTTTTTTGTTTCAATGCCTTTATGTAGTGGTTGCTGGCAGTGACTCAGAAATGAGGCCTCCTGAGTAGTAGCTTCACTTACCTCCTCTCTTTGTCCTACAAAAGAAAACTGATGTTTGCTGAGTCTTCTGGCTTCTGCTTTGAGTTGCCCAGGGGTACTGACTGATTTGCTGAAGGAACTAAAGATAGGCAGAAACTCTGACTGGGTAGGTTTTTTTTTAGGACTCCAGTTGACTACAGCCAGCCTTTTGAGTAAACTTCCTGCTGCTTTTTGCAATGTCATTTCCTTTTTCCGTCAAAGATTGCCAGTCTTACTCTTTTGCTGCCCTGTGAAGCACTTCCCTTTTACCTGCTTCCTCTATCCCTGTTTTGTTTTAAACTTTGCTGTGTTTCTCAAACCTGTTATAACTTGTTAAGCAACAGCTTTGATGTAGTGGAAAAAGAAATGGAGAGGAAAAACTGAGCAGAGAGAAAGTCTTTAAGATGCTCATATACCCCAATTTTCCAGTCAGGGTGGGTATTTCCAATGAAGCAAGAGTGAGCATGGTTTTAATGTGCCTGGAGCCCTGAAATTTCAGGTGCCAGAGACTTGATATTCTTACTCTAAATAAATATCTTTAACATTTTATTTTTAAATACTTACAGATTCACAGGAGGTTGCAAAAATAGTACAGAGAAATCTTTGTTCACCCAGTTTTCCCCAGTGGACACATCTTACAAAATTGTGGTATAATATCACCAGTAGGAGGTTGACATTGGAATAAAGTGTATAGTTCTGTGCTGTGTTATCACACATGTAGATTTGTGTAACTCCCATCACAGTCAAGTTACAAAACTATTTTGTTTGATCATCACCAAGGCCCCCCTCATTCTACTCCTTCAGAGTCATGCACCATGCCCCCACTCCCTCCATTCCAACAGTTGGTAACTAATCTGTTCCCTGTCTCTAAAATTTTGTCATTTCAAAAATGTTACATAAGTGGAATCATACAGTATATAACCTTTTGGTATTGGCTTTTTTTTCCCCCCACTCAGCTTAATCCCCTCAAGATGTATCCAAGTTGTTGCATGTATGAGTAGTTCATTCTTTATATTGATGAGTATTATTTTAGGGTATGGATGTTGCACAGTTTGTTTAGCCATTCACCAATTAAAGGACATCTGGCTTGTTTTCACTTTGGGGCTATTACAAATAAAGCTGCCTTGAACATTGAGTATTCATGCACAAGGCTTGATGTGGACATACGCTGTCATTTCTCTTGGGTAAACACCTAGGAGTGGAATCACTGGGTCATATGCTTAACCTTTTGAGGAGTTCCCAGTATGGTTTCCAAAGCAGGCACACTATTTTACATTCCCTTCAGCAGTATATGAGTGATTAGTTTTTCTGTATCCTCACGCATTTATTTGGTGTTACTGTTTTTTATTTCAGCCATTCTGATTGGTGGATAGTGATATCTGACTTCATGTCTGAGGCTAAGTTCAGGAGTGTTTCAGGGAACTGGAAATGGAAGGGGTACTGATTTTACAGAGAACAGAAGTGAAATGTGTAGGCAAGAGTAGTTTCTGTGGTAGAGTCCTCAGAAAGAAGCTTTTTAGCTGTTGTTGAGAGTCTGGGAGATGATGAAGAGAGGTAACCTACAGGCGAGGAGAAGGGAGAAGTCCAGTTCTCATCAGTAAGCTGTGCCATGGCAGCTTGGGTAGATGACACAGATTCTTGAGTTTTTCTTCCCAAAGAATTTCCTCCTTGTAAGGGAGGGAATAAGGAGCATCTTCAAAGGTTGGCTTAGGGCTCAGCCTGTTGCCATTAGCGCTTTTGACCGTAGGCCTTTCTGGGAGGCTGCAAGAAGGAAAATGACACAGGTAATGGGATACTCTGTCCTCTTTGGAATGTACTTTAATGCTGGCAGGGGCCTTGTTCAGGATATTTAGAGAAGATGCTTGGAATCAGAATCAAGTAGCCTAAAACTGAGTAGAGTATATTTCTAAGCAGAGGCATACTGCTTTTTTTTTTTTTAATTCTTTATTTTAATGTTTGTTTTTTTTAATTTTTGAGAGAGAGAGAGAGAGACAGAGTGAGCAGGGGAGGGTCAGAGAGAGAGGGAGACACAGAATCCAAAGCAGGCTCCAGGCTCCGCTAGCTGTCAGCACAGAGCCCGACGTGGGCCTTGATCCTACGAACTGTGAGATCATGACCTGAGCCGAAGTTGGATAGTCAACCAACTGAGCCATCCAGGTGCCCCAGAGACATACTGCTTTTATTTTTGAAAACTTTTAATAAAAAATGTTTGAACATAGAATTATTCCTTCAGCCCACCTTTACAGAGGCTGCTCTTCAACAAGGTACATTGGAGTACTGTCCTAGAGGATATAGGAAATTGGTGGCCTTCTTAATAGGGCTAGGAATTTGTAATTGTCTGTCAGGCCTCAAGCATGGCAGCAGTCTTTTCCACTAGGTCATACCTTCCCTGCAGTGTGTGACCTGCTTGCTGTTTTTCTAATGGTTGGAGAAGTATTAACATACATAATAGCTGCCATTTGTATGGCACTTACCATGTACCAGGTAGTCTTCTAAGCCCTTTACAAGTCACTAACTCATTTAATTCTCACAGTAACTGTGAGGTAGATACTATTATCCCTATTCTCCAGATGAGAAAGAAAGAAATTTAAAGAGGATTTTGCTGGCAACACTTAGACCTTACAACCGGCTATCCCACATAGTTGTTTGCAGTCAGATTGAATTAGGCTCACGTTCCAAGGAGTTCAGAAGAAGGGGGGAGGAATTGTTGGTTCTTTAAAAATGAATGGTAAAGCAGTAATCTGTTGGGTGAGAAAGGCAAGAAATTATTTGCTTGCACCATCTTCATCACTTCTCTTCCAGTTGCCTGTTTGTCAGATAGGCAGGGTCACATGTTCCACCCTCTCCTATAAGGTTTTTTGAAATCTTATTTTTATTGTGTGTTTTCTTGAAGAATCCTATGAACTCGGTCTTTGACACTGGGTTTTTTCTGATCACAAGGCCTCATGCTTTCTCCAAAAAGAATGATATTCAATTGATGTTTTATTTTTCCAGTTATTTTTTTCTTTTGAGTGACGTTAGTCAGCTTCACTAGGACCCAGAAATAAAATCAAAGGAATCAGAATCAAGATGTATTCCTTAATTGCTCCTTACCCATCCAGCTGTCATGTATTATTAGCTACTATCATGCTAGGTCCACATAAAAATCTTTTTAGATGGAACTGGTTTTAGCTTCCCAGGTATTCAGGGCTAGTTCCTATGATTTCAGTTAGGTTTGATTTTTATTTTAAAAATTCCTCTTTTATAGTATGAGATACATACCTAAAAGGACACAAATCATAAGCTCAAAGGCTTATCACAAAAGGAACACATTTGTTGAATGTGTTCCCGGTCAAGAAATAACACTGTAACCCTAGAAGCCCCCTCTAGTGTCCTATTGCAGGCGCTACTCCCACCTTCCTCCCCATGGCTAACTACTGTCTTGACTTCTAATAGCACTGATTTTTAAAAATGTTTTAATGTTTATTTTTGAGAGACAGAGACAGAGCATGAGCAGGGGAGGGGCAGAGAGAGAGAGGGAGGCACAGGATCTGAAGCAGGCTCCAGACTCTGAGCTGTCAGCACAGAGCCCGACACGGGGCATGAACTCACGAACCGTGAGATCATGACCTGAGCCAAAGTCTGATGCTTAACTGACTGAGCCACCCAGGTGCCCCTTTAAAAATGTTTTTACTGTTTATTTATTTTTGAGAAAGAGAGAGAGGGCAGGGTAGGGGCAGAGAGACAGGGAAACACAGAATCCGAAGCAAGCTCCAAGCTCTGAGCTCTCAGCATAGAGCCCAACGCGGGGCTTGAACCCGTGAGATTATGACCTGAGACCAAGTCGGTTACCAACTGAAAGTTACCGACTGAGCCACCCAGGCGCGCCAAGCACTGATTATTTTTAAAGTGGATTTTGTTTTTGTTTTTGTTTTTTTTTGATAGTTTATTTCATGCACAGTTTACTCTTGGATTCTTCAGTCAACACAAATAAAAGAAATAATCATTTATCTATATACCATACTATATTTATTTGCTGCCAATTATCCTTGCAGGCTTTTCTAATACAAACTGTGCTGCATTTTCAATTACTCATCTTTTTAAATTACTCATCCTCACAGAATTGTCATTCCCTCTGTGGAATGGATTGTTGTCATTCCCCTATGCTCCATGACCTCTTAGAACCAGGAATTCAGCCTTTTTCCAGGCAATGACCTTATCTGTTTTGTGCAATACAGCAAATCAGATGGAAGTTGTTTGATAAGTATTTGCTGAGTATATTGAATAAATAAATGAATGCATTAAATGAATTTCAAGTGTTCTATTAAAATGACACACCAATCATGATTTTTATTCTTCAGCTTTCTAGACTTGAATAACCTTTGTATCTACTGAATTTTAGCACCTCTACTCTTGCTATATTTCTGCAACTTGTTAAAATATAAAATCTGTGTGGCATTACTAGTGCTAAATCTGAAAGATTGGAAATCAATAGAAGCTCACAGAAAACAAGTTGAGTAACTATTTTTACATTAATTTCTGTCTTTACAACCTAATAAACAAAAAAAGTTTTATTGACTATTCTCAATAAGATTTATATTTCTAGAAACCAGTATTTTCTAGAGTAAGCCATGGCAATTTAAGAGTTTTATTATGAAGACAAGTAATTTGATTGTGAATATTCTGTAAAGAAAAAGAATTATGTTGCTTAATTTTACTAGAAACTCATAAATATAATGCATCTCTACCAAAATTGATGTTAATATAGAATTTGCTTGATAAGATCACTTACGCTGTCATTAGAATCCTATCTCATGGATATAATATCTATATAAATATAGATCTATATAAATATATAGATTCCTAGATGCTATTACAGTATCAAAAAACTGGTAGCTACCGTTCTTCTGCTTTAACCAGGTATTACAGAGATTTTCTATTATTGATTTTTGCACACTCTATCTAGGACAATTCAGTTATTAAAATTTTAAATTAAATATTTCTCCTCATGTATGAGTTGTTACTAAATTACATCACGATTTGCTCTACCACGTACCCATTAGGTAATTTTATTTGAGGCTTGATATCACTGAGAGTAGACTTCTTTAAGGTGGATTTTGAACTCACACTTCATTTAACTGGCTCACTAAAAGTGCCTCTCCTAATATTTGAGGGAACAACAAATCGATCATGGCTCTAAACCTGAAATTTTCTCTTTTAGAGTGGACTTTAATGTTCCTATGAAGAACAACCAGATAACAAACAGCCAGAGGTAAGTTCTCTGCTAAATCTCAAGCTTGGTTTAAGATGTGTGTGTCCATGGGTAAATAGGATGAAATGGTTTTCTTTTCTTATTGTAGAACTGCGGTAACTTAAGCCATATATTCTTGGCTTTCCACAAACCCACTAACTGGTCTACTTTCTTATGAGAATGTAAAAATTGGGAAAAGTCATCTTAAGAAAGTGATATTTTTTTTAATCTCCCCATTTTCTGAAAATTTGAAGGATTTGGGGTTATGCAATTTTTAAAAAAATAATCCAAGTTGAAGGTTACTTGGCTTCCCTTGAAAAATGAAGAACTGTGCAAGAGGATTTTTTAATACTAGTAATTTTTGAGTTTATATTTACTTTCCGAGATGGCCTAGATACAATCAGTTTTTGAGAATTTTGATGTAAAGGAAAGGACTTCAGAAGTATTTTCAGAATATTTTCATTTAGGCTATTGTAAATATCTTGGCTCCAAAATCAGGAGCAGAAGTTTTACACGATAGTATTGCTCTTAATGCTTTTATTTATTTTGAGGGAGAGTGAGACCTTGTGAATGTAGGAGGGGCAGAGAGGAAAGAGAGAATCCCAAGAATGCTCCATGCTGACAGCACAGAGCCCGATGCTGGGCTCCATCCCACGAACTGTGAGATCATGACCTGAGCAGAAATCAAGAGTTGGACAGTTAACCAACTGAGCCACACAGGCGTCCCCCTTTTTTAAATTAATTTTTAATTTCCAATGAAGGACTTGAGCTGGGAAGGTATTTTCCAATGATCTAGACCAGTGTTGTCTAATAGAAATATAATATGAGCCAGATATAATTTAAAGTTTTCCAGTTGTCCCATTAAAAAGGTACAAAGAAACAGGTGAACTTAATTTTAAATAATATATTTTATTTAATCAATTAAAGGGACATTAAGCATTTTTGGTAGTAAGTCTTATAGATCCAGCATGTATTTTTACAGCACTTCTCAATCTGGACTATTCACATCTCTAGTGTTTAAGAGGCACATGTGGCTAATGGCTATCTATTGGACAGTACAGGTCTAGATCCAGAACACTTTCAGATATTGGCCCCAGAGTAGAGTCTGGCACTCTACCAAGTATATCCCTGATGCACCATAGTGGAAGTTCTTTGTTTTATATAAGGCAGCTCTGACCTTTCTTGATTTTCATTTTCTGCAGCACACAGAAAAGATAGGAAACAGGCCTATCAAGTTATTCTATGAATAAAAGGCAGATAAACATGTCTTGAGTACATTTTTTCATTTTCAGAAAATCCATGGAGTTCACAAACTGAAACATTAGAAATAATAGAATTTGACAATAAGGGATAGCCCTGAACATTAATTTGTTTTTTGGGGGGGCAAACTATGTACCTAATGAAGATTTCTTCTTTATTTGGTATTAGTGAGTTTTTATATATGTCAAATAGCGTAAGATATTTTAGAAACATTAATTGATTTTCTTCATTATCAATTTTAACTTTTGAAAGACTGGCAAAAATGGAAAGCTAGTATCAAATCTTTAACAAAAATTTAACATGTTTAAAGGAAGTTTAATAACTTTTTGGTTAAACTATAATGTAGATAATGTTATTTACTATGTTCTACATAATTTTTTTTTCCTACGAAAAAAGGTGCCTTAGGATCTATAATGCTGCAAAAAAGTTACTACATATTTTAGGGGCACCTGGGTGGCTTAGTCGGTTAAGCGTCCAACTTTCGCTTAGGTCATGATCTCTTGGTTCGTGGGTTCGAGCCCCGCGTCGGGCTCTGTGCTGACTGCCAGCTCAGAGCCTGGAGCCTGTTTCAGTCTGTGACTCCCTCTCTCTCTGACCCTCCCCTGCTCACGCTGTCTCTCTCCTAGAAATAAATAAAACATTAAAAAAAAGTTACTACATATTTTAAATTTTTCCTCAAATTTCCTTTAATAGTGCTAAATTTGGGAATTTAACTTTTTTTGTTTTTGTTTTTAAAAATTTTTTAAAAAAATGTCTATTTATTTTTGAGAGAGAGAGAGACAGAGTGTGAGCAGTAAGGAGCAGAGAAAGGGAGACACAGCACAGACTCCAAAGCAGGCTTTAGGCTCTGAGCTGTCAGCACAGAGCCTGATGCGAGGCTTGAACTCATGAACTGCAAGACCATGGCCTGAGGTGAAGTTGGACACTTAACTGACTGAGCTGCCCAGATGCCCCAAGATTTGGGAAGTTTAGATTTCTTCCTCAGTCCCATAAAAGGGATGTTTTGGGGGTCCCTAAGACCACCCACATGTTTGGTGATTCACTAAAAGGACTCACAAGACTTAGCATATAGTTCTCACTGATAAGGTTTATTATTTCAGTAAAAGAATGCATGACAAGATCAGCAAGGGGAAAAGACAGATAAAATCTGAGAAATCCATGCATGGGCTTTCCCTTCAGCAGTGGAAAATGAAGTAGTTGTAGGCATTTTTTCTGCCCAGAAAAGCCCATTAGAGATTCAGCCTCCAAGATTTTTATTGGGAGCTGGCCATATGGGTGCCCTCTGTCTAGCAACCAACAATATTCGAGACTCTTAGAGGAAAGCAGGTGTTTAGCATAAATCACCCAGTTAGTACATTCTAGGAGCAGTGAACAGCGCATATCAGAGAACCAAGGGACCATTTTGAAAGCCAGGTTCCCAGACACTGGCCAAGAGCCAACCTTGCAAGCAAGTTTTTCTATAGATAACAGCCTCAGGCCTGCTGGGTTAACTCTTTTCTGCCAAAGGGACAAAACATCAGATTGAACAATCCTAGGTAGAGAGTTGGCATCATAATTGATGTCTTTCCCTGAACATGAGGACCATCACTGAGTTGCCAACAGATTTGAAGGAATTTAAGAGAAGGAAAGGGACTTTATATTTTACGAGACCATAAATAAAAAAGCTCCTACTAATTCCTAGGAATAACCTTGCTCTACCTCCTGTCTCTTTTTGGTTACAGAATCAAGGCTGCCATCCCAAGCATCAAATTCTGCTTGGACAGTGGAGCTAAGTCAGTTGTTCTTATGAGCCATCTGGGCCGGCCTGATGGTGTCCCCATGCCTGACAAGTACTCTTTGGAGCCAGTGGCTGTAGAACTCAAATCTCTGCTGGGCAAGTAAGTACCAGGGTCTGGAGCTGGTGGACTCTGACAGGAGATGTTGTGAATCATGTTGTTACTGGTTCTTTCAGAGTGCTCAAGAGTCTCTATCTTGTGCTCTCCCTAGGGATGTTTTATTCTTAAAGGACTGTGTGGGCCCAGAAGTGGAGAAAGCTTGTGCTGACCCAGCTGCTGGGTCTGTCATTTTGCTGGAGAACCTTCGCTTTCATGTGGAGGAAGAAGGGAAGGGAAAAGATGCTTCTGGGAATAAGGTAGGACCTGGGACTTTGACATTACTGGCGGTCAGGAGGACTGAGTCTGTAGAAGACTGTGAAGAATAGAGGTAGTTCATGTTTACTCTTCCTTAGACACCTTTTTATTGAAGTATTACACACACCTATATACATATACATATGTATATATACATATATAAACAAATGTATAGCTTGAAGCACCACAGAGTAAACATACCTGTGTAACCACCAACTAGGTCAAGGAATAGAATATTGGCTACATTTGTGTATAAGAGTATTCAGTAGACATACTTTTGCAATTATTCCTTTGGTACCCACTTGGCCTATGATGACATGAGAGATTTTTTCTCTGACATTATGTGATAATGCTACTTGGGCTATGATTACCAAGTGCTGAGTGCAGACATTCACAGGCAGTTGAGGGAGTGGGTGTCCATGTGCTACCTGGTACGTGTTCCTCCAGCAGAGCCAGTTTTAGATTCTTTTAAGCCTTGGACAGTTTTTCTTAAGCAATAGGCCCTAATGTGTTATAGAAGGACAATAAATATTCTTAATTTAGAAGAGGAATTAAGTTAATGGTTGAGCTTAGTACTCTTAAAACCATAAATTAAATGTGATAAAATTGGGATTTTCTTATGAAAGAATGATGTGTGTAGAAAAAGTGTTTTCCTAAGTCAATGGAAAGGGACTATTTGGGAAATTGGTTGTAATTGGGTAAATGATGTTCATGATGACAGTACCTTGGATTTAAGGCATTTTTAAGAATTCTCTTTAAAAGAGAATAAGCAAGGACAGGTATTATCATCATTTCATAAAGAAATTTAAGTCTCGGGGCGCCCGGGTGGCTTAGTCGGTTAAGCGTCCGACTTTCGCTCAGGTCATGACCTCGCGGTTTGTGGGTTCGAGCCCCGCGTCGGGCTCTGTGCTGACTGCCAGCTCAGAGCCTGGAGCCTGTTTCAAAGTCTGTCACTCCCTCTCTCTCTGACCCTCCCCTGCTCATGCTGTCTCTCTCTCTCCTAGAAATAAATAAAATATTAAAAAAAAGAAAAAAAAGAAATTTAAGTCTGAGAAAGGCACTCAATTTACTAAAGTTAAAGGCAGTGGCACTGTTGCTGGGCTTTATATATAGCATAGTCCATTAGATCAAACTTTCTCTATCAAGGACCAGACAATAAATATTTTAGGCTTTGTGAGCCATACAGTCACGACTGTATATGGTCTTGTTGGAGCTATTCAACTCTAGTGTTGTGCAGAAACAACCAGAGGAAAAAACCACCCAAAACAAAAAGAAAAAAGAACGACTGCAGATAATCCACAAAATAGATTACTATGACCTGACAACCAGAATTCATATATTAAATGATAAATCTGGGCCTTTGAGAATGATTTAGAATTTGCCTATTGGTAGAAGATAAGATGTGGCGCCTGGGTGGCTCAGTCAGTTAAGCATCTGACTTTGGCTCAGGTCATGATCATGTGGTTTGTGGGTTCAGGCCCCGCATCCGGCTCTGTGCTGACAGCTAGCTCAGAGCCTGGAGCCTGTTTCGGATTCTGTATATCCCTCTCTCTCTGACCCTCCCCTCCTCACACTGTCTTTCTGTCTCTCTTAGAAATAAGTAAACATTAAAAAAAAAAAAAGCTGAAGTCGTCATCCTTTAAAACTTTGCCACTCTTAAGGTATTTAGTGTTTTGGGGAACAAGATTCTGAGGCTAATATCTCAATCTCCTGTTGTACGTCTGATGTTTCTTTCTAATTTTTTAACGTTTTTTATTTTTATTTTTATTTTTTGAGAGACAGAGATAGAGCATGAGCAGGGGAGGGGCAGAGAGAGAGGGAGACACAGAATCCGAAGCAAGCTCCAGGCTCTGAGCTGTCTGCACAGAACCTGATGCAGGGCTCGAACCCACAAATTGTGAGGTCATGACCTGAGTCCAATTCTGACGCTTACCTGACTGAGCCACCCAGGCGCCCCTCTGGTGTTTCTTAAGGTCATCGGAGTACCTGCTTTCAAGCAGTTTCTTTTCTTAGCAACTCAGGCCTTATCCTGTCTTTGGCATGGTCTTGGTACAGTAGTAGGAGTCAATTGCTGACCTCACATTTGGTGCCCTTTTAGAGTGAAACTCACTTGCACAGACTCTAGGACTTAGAAATGGTAGCAAATTGAAGCAAAACCTCTTTTTCAGGGAGTGATGAACTAATTGTGCTAGCCTATGACATTTTTAGTTAATTAACTTTGCTTTTTAAACACACATTAGTGGCAAGTGTCCAGTTGCTTTGATGTTTGAAATTTCAAGAGCCAGTAATAAGTTCAAGATAGATAAAAACAATAACAACAAAGCAGGGACATAAAATTTTTCCTTTTTCCAGTGTGCCCACATTGGTCTTTTAGGAACATTTTCTTCTAGATATTGAGAGGTCAAAAATGAGAAATGGGTCCTGATTATTGTTAATTTCTATAGTGCCTTTTTCATGAAGAGGTTCAATTTGCCCCCCTTTTCCTTAAACAGTTCTTATCATGTCTTTTTAATAGATGAGATTTCAGGAACAGAGATCAATGTGCCAAAGGTTCTCACAGCGAATTAGTGTTAGAGTTGCGCCTAGAACCCGGGTGTCCTGCTATTTGGGCAGGGTTTTCATTACTACACAAATAATCTTCCAGTCCAGGTTGTATTCCGTTCTAAAAAGATTATGTGGGTTCTACAGTCTTTAATTTTAGCATTAGGGCCCCTGCATTCTTTGGGTTATTAGAGGAAAACCCCTGTTCTTTGTGCAGCCTCCTTCACTTTGAAACATAGACAGGTGGGATTGGGCAGTGACTAAAATGAACATCTATGTTGTATATTCTTCAGGGCCATGTTCCCCTGTGCATTTTTCTTGCTCTATTTCTGGAGATGCTTTGTTCATCCTTCCATCCTGCTTTATGTCCCTTTTTTGGGGGGGATCCCTGGATCCCCTTTTCTCTTAAAATGTCTCTCTAAAAAATGAGACATTTTTCTTATTTAAGAGAGAGAGGGTGCAAGTGAGGGAGTTGTAGAAAGGGAGAGGGAGGGAGGGAGAGAGAGAAAAGCAGGGCTCACCTGATATAAAGCTAGAACTCACCCAAAGTGGGACTTGAACTCACGTCGTGAGATCATGACCTGAGCTGAAGTCAGATGCTTAACGACTGAGCTACCCAAGGCACTGAGGTGACATTTTAAAGCCATATGTTTTACTTCTGCATTTTGTTTCCCTTTTTGGTAGAAGCATATTTCTTGTTTTCTTAGCTACCTAACTTCTTAGGGAACGTTTTATAAAATATAGCCTTTTAATAATATTTCTGAGGTCCTTTTCTGCTGCCATGTTTCCATCTGCCTTCTCTGTCCCGGCCTCATGAAGAATATTTGTGAGGGCCTCTCCCTTTGCAAAACGGCCTTGGAAGCTAGAAGCCTGAGTCAAGTATAATCCTGACTTTCACAAGGAGAATATGTTAAAATGAGGAAATGAGTAAAACTAAGGAAAAATAATCAGAATCTTGTCCTAGGAGTTGAGGAGAGGTCAGTGGGATGTGGTTAGCTTTGTGTGACTAGAGGTTAAGCCATGGTTCAGGAATCTTAAGTTTGTAATTTGAGGCAGAATGTAGAAGTGACCCAAAGACCTAGAATATTTGGAAAAAAATATATCCTATTGCTAGTTGTAAAAATTGCTATCCCACCAACTCTGGGTCTTGAGAAATGTTCAAGAGGACTCTTGGTATGAAATGCTTTTACAGTTGTCTTTGGAGCAATCAACATTTTCTGTGTTTGTTTTTGTATTTTTGTGTTCTTGCAGGTTAAAGCTGAGCCAGCCAAAATAGAAGCCTTTCGAGCTTCACTTTCCAAGCTAGGAGATGTCTATGTCAATGATGCTTTTGGCACTGCTCACCGAGCCCACAGGTACTAAGAGTCTTGTTCAATGCTGAACTGAGAACAGTAATCCTCTCTTTACTCAGATAGCCCAAGTTTTGGGATGTTTTTGGAGATTTCTGTGTTATACAGAATGATATATTATTGATGTATTATATAGAACATGATCTTTTCAGCCTCTATTTTTTTTAATTTTTAAAAAATATTTATTTCTGAGAGAGAGAGAGAGAGACAGTGTGAGCAGGGGAGGGTCAGAGAGAGAGGGAGATACAGAATCTGAAGCAGCCTCCAGGCTCTGAGCTGTCAGCAAAGAGCCTGATGTGGGGCTCGAACCCACGAACTGTGAGATCATGACCTGAGCTGAAATCAAATGCTTAACCGACTGGGCCACCCATGTGCCCCGTAAGATCAGGGTCATATACTGTCATAAAGAAGCAATTGAAGAATTTTCTTCTGTTGTCACCAGTTGGCTGATTTTCTTATTACGGTTAAACCCTTGACTTGAAGACTGTTAATTCGGTTATCTTAAATTCTACTTAAGGTCATTGCTCTTTACTTGCTCCCTTTGGTCCTGCTCTATTAGTAAAAAACCTTAGGTGTTTTTGTTGCAGTTTAAGGATGAAAGCTGTGAAAGTATTTCAGTGATAAGGAGATGGCCTCTAGAATTGGGAGAATTGGTAAGGGATTGATCAAAGTTTAAATGTCTCTGTTCTTTTCTAGCTCCATGGTAGGAGTCAATCTGCCACAGAAGGCTGGAGGTTTCTTGATGAAGAAGGAGCTGAACTACTTTGCCAAGGCCTTGGAGAGCCCAGAGCGACCTTTCCTGGCCATCCTTGGCGGGTATGAAGAACCCTTCTGAGATTATACTTTAAATAGTGTATTTGCCAGGTAGTAGGCCATGACTTGGGAGGTTTTTTTTATCAGAAAGCACAACAAAATGGGTAACTGAGAGAATTTAATAAAGGGACTATCTACCACGGTGTGGGTAGGGTTCAGAGAAACCCCAAAAGGACAGTATAGTAATCTGGGGCTAGAAACAGCCATCACCATCTCTTCAGGTGTGGTTATCAGAATCCAGAGAGGGTAGTTGTGTAGAGAGAGCCATCTCATGGAAACTGTAGCCTTGGTCAGGGGACATTGGGATAGCCAGGGAAATAAATACTCTCATCTCCCTTCAATCTTCTGATGTTTCCCCTCCCACTTACAATTGGCTACAACCCAACTGGTAGCCAGAGAGCCCCTTGATGTGGTCCATGCAGGTCAGCCTCCTGAGACAAAACAGGGCCAAGAAAGATAGCAAGTGGTTTTGGAGAGAAGAAGGACGAATGGGAAAGATTTAACATAGGTGCTCATCTCACTATTTTTGAAGCCTTTTAGCCTTTCACATACATACAGTCTGGCAAGAATAGCCATGAAAATCTTATGTTTTTAATCTATCATTTGGAACTCACTTCTCGAAATTATATACCTTTTCATATTTTCTCCTATGGGGAAAGGTACCACATAGATATTCTAATGGCTTAGTTAAAAGTAGAAATTTCAGCGGTGCCTGGGTGGCTCAGTCGGTTAAGTGCCTGACTTCGGCTCAGGTCATGATCTCACGGTGCATGGGTTCGAGCCCTGCGTCGGGCTCTGTGCTGACAACTAGCTCAGAGCCTGGAGCCTGTTTCAGATTCTGTGTCTCCCTCTCTCTCTGCCCTTCCCCTGCTCATGCTGTCTCTCTGTCTCTCTCAAAAATAAACAGAACGTTAAAAAAAAAAAAGTAGAAATTTCAGAATTGCAAAAGTTAAGAGGCTAGGAAGATAAATTTTAGGTGATAGAGGGGCACAGGGACCCCTCTGTACTGTTTGGATAAGATGAACTTCCTGTCACTTGACATGGTTATCTAGGTAGCAACCTCTTTATGGCTGGATGCCACTGACCCTTCTGTGAGCATGTTTTCTTTTTCCATGGGATTGAACACACTCAGCATTTTCCTATGAAAGCTGACTCTGGAGTTGGGTGTCAATTTCAGGTAGCATAGTTGCTCTTTAGGCTTCATGAGCCCAGTTTCAGGGTCCTAAAAATAATTCAGGTGGGTACAGGTTGTCATCTGTGTCCTATAGACATTGCCCCTGTTGCGCACTGAATTATAAAGGTCAGACTCTGCTGCTCTGGAGATTAGGATTTGAGCTGCTTTTCTTCATCCTTCTGTATTTAGTAATATGGGAATGAGTGCCACCTAATAGTTATGATTAAGTGTTAGGCTGACCCTGAAATAGCTGTTTTAGGGAATCTTGATGTGGAGGGTTTTTTGGCCACCTTTCTTCCAGTGTAGTCTTTGACCATTTACAGTTTTGGGGGAAATTTTACATTTTACTTAAAAAACATTATTGTGGCAGCACCAAACATGTACAGAAGTTGAGAGAACAGTGTAATCTGCCCCCAGTTACCTAATATCTTGCTTCAATAATTACGGACATTTTTGTCAGGAGTACAGCATTTTCAAGCAAATCTTAGACATAATTTCACGTAATAGTTTTTGTATGTATCTCATAACTGATCAGGCGATTTCTTTTTCAATAACCACTAGGTTATACTTAATACAATTTAACAGTTCTCTTACTGTCATCTAATATCAAATTTGTATTCAGAAGTTCTTTATCATCTCAGAAATGTCTTCTTATAGTTGGTTTGGTTGAATAAGGATCTGAATGAAGTCCATGCCTTGAGTTTGGTTGTTAGGCATCTTTTATTCTTTAATAGTCCCCTTTTCCTTATTATTTTCATTCCATTGATTTGTTGAAGAAGCAAGGCATTTGAGCTGTAGAATATACATGCTACATTCTTTAGAAGAGATTGAGTCTCTTTCCTTTTCTCCCTCTTATTTATTTTCTCTCTCTTGTGCTCTTGCTCTATGTATGTGGATAGTAGTTAATCCATGTTTAACCCTTGGTGTGGTGACCAATCTTTACAGGTGAGATAAACAGTCCCTTGCCATTCAGTACCCCATATGACTGTTGTTTTGAACCTCCACTTCACAAACCATAGCATAGGGCCTTTCACAGGGTAGGCATCATTTTGTATATCGAATGAAGAGGGAAACAGGCCCAAGGGGATCTCTTGTTTATTTAAGTGGAATTTAGATATATAGAAATGTTTTGTTTAGGTCTTTTTTTCTCTTACAGGGAGGTGAAAGGTATGTCTGTATTTATTGTCTTATTTACTTTTACTAGAATAGAAACTCTGAAGGTATAGAGGTCTTTTGTTTTTGCCATCATATTTCTCAAAGACCTAGAATGCTGCTTGGCACAGAGGAGGTGCTCGATAGATATGTTCAGTTAAGTGGTCCAATAGAAATACATGTCCCAGCAACTGAACATATATCTAACACTATGGATATCTGTTTTTGCTCAGTATATAGTTTGTTTTATGATCTGATCTCTGCTCTAGGGTTGGGACAATTTTGAGTGGGCTAAGGGATCCCACAGTTAGCAGTCTTGTTCAGGTATAATTAGCTGTCTTGACCTCTGGTATTTGTGGGGAGAAGGGACAAAATAGACTTATTTGAGTCTCATGGTTTCTTTAGACAATAGTAGGACTTTTTTCTTTTTTTCTTTCTTTTTTTTTTTTTTTGAGTGAGTGTGAATGGGGGAGGGGCAGAGGGAGAGAGAATCTCAAACAGTCCTCCTGCCCAGGCTCAGTGTAAGAGCCTGATGTGGGGCTCGGAATCCAAAGATTGAGATCATGACCTGAGTCAAACTCAACTGTTAGACGCTCAACTGGTTGAGCCACCCAGGTGCCTCAATAATAGGTCTTCTAAGTCCTTATAAGTCCTACACCTATTTGGTGTAGCGGTTTTCTTACAAATAGATTGGCCTTTTGGGTTGAAGAAACATAGGGGAAAGTTAGCCAATACTCTTTTTTCTTCCAAATTTTTATTTAAATTCTGGTTAGTTAACATGTACTGTAATACTAGTTTCAGTTGTAGAATTTAGTGATTCATCACTTATATGGAACACCTAGAGCTCATCACAAGTGCCCTCCTTAATACCCATCACCCATTTAACCCATTCTCTCCATCTTCCTCCCCTCCAGCAACGCTTAGTTTCTTTTCTATACATAAGAGTCTGTTTTTTGGTTTGCTTCTCTTTTTTTCTTTTCCCATGTTCATCTGTTTTGTTTCTTAAATTCCATACACAAGTGAAACTATATGGTATTTGTCTTTCTCTGACTTACTTATTTTTCTTATCTTAGCATGATACTTTCTGGTTCGATCCACATCATTGCAAATGGCAAGATTTCATTTTTTTTTTTTTTATTTCTAGGAGAGAGAGAGAGAGAGAGACAGCGTGAGCAGGGGAGGGTCAGAGAGAGAGGGAGTCACAGACTCTGAAACAGCTCCAGGCTCTGAGCTGGCAGTCAGCACAGAGCCCGATGCGGGGCTCGAACCCACGAACCGCGAGATCATGACCTAAGTGAAAGTCGGACGCTTAACCGACTAAGCCACTCAGGCGCCCCAAGATTTCATTATTTTTGATGGCTGAGTAATATCCCATTGCATGTATATACTGCATCTTCTTTTTCCATTCATCACTCCATAGACATTTGGGCTCTTTCCCTAATTTGGCTGTTGTTGATAATGCTGCTGTAAACATTGGGGTGAATGTATCTCTTCAAATTAGTACATTTGTATCCTTTGGGTAAATACCTAGTAGTGCAATTATTGCTGGGTTATAGGGTAGTTCTATTTTTATCTTTTTGAGGAACCTCCATACTGTTTTCCAGAGTAGTTAGCTGACCTGTTTCTGTTCTTTGATATAAAAACTCAGGCACTATGTAATATTACTTCCTTAGTCCATCTGTTCTTTTGGTGATGTTCTTGCTTTCCCTCCTAGAGCTAAAGTTGCAGACAAGATCCAGCTGATCAATAATATGCTGGACAAAGTCAATGAAATGATTATTGGTGGTGGAATGGCTTTTACCTTCCTTAAGGTGCTCAACAACATGGAGGTAGGAAACTAATACCAAGTGGATGTGAAATGGCTCTCCATGAGAAGTAGCAGCTTGTGTAAATTTAAAAAGCTTACCAGCTTCTGACATGAGCCCTAAAAAACTCCCATTTTTATTTATTTTGAAAAATTGTTTTCCTTTTGTCTTGGAATTGTTTCTTTATACTGTATTATATCTTATTCCTGTGCTTTGTGAGGTAATTATGTTCTTAGTTTAGAGTCTGATCTTCATCTTGGCTCCTGTGTATAGATTGGCACTTCTCTGTTTGATGAAGCGGGCGCCAAGATCGTCAAAGATCTGATGTCCAAAGCTGAGAAGAATGGTGTGAAAATTACCTTGCCTGTTGACTTTGTCACTGCTGAAAAGTTTGATGAGAATGCCAAGACTGGGCAAGCCACTGTGGCCTCTGGCATACCTGCTGGCTGGATGGTGAGTCACTTGAGTGGTTGGTAATATGAGTGAACAAAAATATTTTTATTTCATTCATTCATTCATTCATTCATTCATTCATGCATTCACTCCCTCCCTCACTCATTCATTCAACCAACTAGCAAATATTTTAAAATAAGCTCTATAGGAAATCTCTGTCACAGAGGGCTCCAAATGTAGCAGTGAGGCCCTCCTCAAGAGAATGAATGGGGGGAAAGCAATGGTATGATTGCTGCTGTCTTCATCAGTAATATGGGGGCAAAACCATCTTTTGTTTCTACATTTATTTAAGGTTTATTATTAAGTACTTGACTATGTGCTGGGGATGGTGCTATGTACTGTCATGATTTGGGCTGTTCTGGATTATGTTGGTACCTAGAAACCTGTATAAGAAATCTTATTTGAAAACATGGAGATAGAAGTATACTGATTATAAAGAAGGAAAAAAGTATGTGTACGTTAAAGACAAAATAGTTGGTTGTAGTGTTCTTCACATCATTGTTTTTTTAGAGTGTGTGAGCAGGGGAGAGGCACAGAGGGAGAGAAGAGAATTTCAAGAAGGCTCCACACTCAGCCCATAGCTGGATTTGGGGCTCAATCCCACAACCCTGGGATTATGACTGCTAAGCCAAAATCAAGAATTGGATGCTCAACCAACTGAGCCACCCAGGCGCCCCTCCACATATTATCATTTTAATAGCTGTATAAAATCATATCACGTTGACAAACTAGTTTGCTTACTCATTTTCTTTTTGTTAAGCATGTGGGCATTATTTATTTCAGTGTTTCTCAAAGTGTGGTTCTAAGAAGAGCAGCATCAGCAACATTTTGGAACTTGTTAAAAAAATACAAGTTTCAGGGCCCTACCCTTGATTTACTGAATCAGAAACTCTGGGAGTTGGGCCCAGCAATTTTTGCTAGAACAAGCCCTCCTGGTGATTCCGATGCATGCCAAAGTTTGAGAACCACTAAATCTAGATTATTGTTTCTCAGCCTTGGTACTGTTGACATCTCAGGTAGTTTTTATTGTGGGGAGCTGTCTTGCACATTGCAGGATGTTGAGCAGCATCCCCGACTTCTACCTGCTAGATGCCAGTAGAACCTACCCCTCCTTCCCAAGTTGTGACAATCAAATGTCTTTGACATTGCTACATGACCCCTGGGGATGGGCAGAATTGACCCTGGTTTAAAACTACTGATTAGTTCTTCACAATCATAAATAGTGTGTTTAATATTTTTTTAAATCAAATAACCTGAGGTTTTTCGTTCCACTTGACCTTCCATAAAGGGCATGAGCAGGTTTATAATTTTAAAGACTGAAGGGTATCTTGTGGTTCTATAAGAAACTCTAGTGTTCAGCCTTGAGATCAGGTCTTGGTAGAGGTATCTGTTCCTCTAAGTAGCTCTTCTTGGTAGCTCATCTTCTTTACCTCTGCTCCCTAGGGCTTGGATTGTGGTCCTGAGAGCACCAAGAAGTATGCTGAAGCAGTCGCTCGGGCTAAGCAGATTGTGTGGAATGGACCTGTGGGTGTATTTGAATGGGAAGCTTTTGCTCAAGGAACCAAAGCCCTCATGGATGAGGTGGTGAAAGCCACTTCCAGGGGCTGCATCACCATCATAGGTAAAGGATCCTCTACAAAGTTTATACCAGTGTGATCTGGCTTAATTCTGATCAGAAGGAAGTAGAAGGGAAATGATTAACTTTTAGTGGGTTTCTTGGTGGTTGAATCTTGAGAGCTGAAAGAGAATGTATAATTCATGGAGGAACCTCTTAATGAGATGGAGTTGGTGGTTTATCAGCTACCTTTTGGGCTTAAGAGTATATTGCCTTAAAAGTTTGGTGCCAGTCCTTTTTATTTTTTTCTTTTATCTCCTTTTAACTTGGCTTTCATTCAACAGGTGGTGGAGACACTGCCACTTGCTGTGCCAAATGGAACACAGAGGATAAAGTCAGCCATGTGAGCACTGGGGGTGGTGCCAGTTTAGAGCTCCTGGAAGGTGAGATTCTTCTGTTTCTTAGATTGTTTGGGGGAAGGTTGGGGGTTACACAGTGAGAGGTGGGTAGAATGCAGTGGAGCTAGTAGGTAGTGTTGTCAGCATTCATTAGTAGCTGGGCAGTACAAATGGAGGAACTTCAAATAAGCCTCCTGGCATCCATTTTGGGTGGGGAGGGGCAGAGAGGAAGATTTATTCCAGAGAGGTTACACTCTAATAGACCTGGGACCCAAAATGTAAAAGTTAACCAATGCTTGGTCATAGATCTATCCTAAGGAAGAGCAGATATGTTATTGGGACATGTTGGGAAGATAGAAGGCATATCTGGCTTAGTGGGTCCTATAGTAATGCTGTCTGTGTGTGTGCTCTCTCAAAAACAGGTAAAATCCTTCCTGGGGTGGATGCTCTCAGCAGTGTTTAGTACTTTCCTGCCTTTTGGTTCCTGTGCACAGCCCCTAAGTCAACTTAGCACTTGTTGCATCTCTACTTGGCATTAGCTAAAATTATCCCCCATGTCAAGATTCAGCTAATGACCAAGCTAATGGTAGTGCCAGGAACCCTTAAACAATTGCACAGCATCTCAGCTCTTCTTTACTGCACCCTGGATTTGCCTACATTCTTCAAGATCCCATTTGAATTTCTTAGTGACTAAACCATTGTGCATTCTAGATTGCATATATTTATATTTTGCCTGTTAAGAGAAAATGAGCTGTGTTAGCCTCTCTTTTTGAAGTAACTTATTCTGATTAGCTTTGTCACTGTTTCACTGCTCAGCATGGAAATAAGATGAAATTCTAATTGTAGGTAGATAGGGAGACAAAGTTGGTGATCTATTCAATAAATAATAAAAGTATCCATTGAAACTGGGATTATTTTTTCCTGTCATACTTTGTTAGGTTGAGAACTGAATCTTGAGAAAGAGATCAAATAGCTACATTGTGAATGCAAGAAATGGGGCAGTAGTGGTGGGGGTGGTAGGGGAGATTAGATAAATGTGTAGTTTTATTTTAAAGTCTTTAACATTTTTTTTTAATGTTTGTTTATTTTTGAGAGAGAGAGAGTGAGTGGGGGAGGGCAGAGAGGAAGGGAGACAGAGAATTCAAAGCAGGCTCCAGGCTGAGTTGTCAGCACAGAGCCCGACACGGGGCTCAAACCTGCAAACTGTGAGATCATGACCTTAGCTGAAGTCTGACACCTAACTGACTGAGCCACCCAGGCATTCCAAAGGTGTTCTGTTTTCTAAATGTTTATTTTTGAGAGAGAGAGAGAGAGTTAGGGAGGGGAAGAGTGAGAGGGGGACAGAGGATATGAAGCAGGCTCTGTGCTGACAGCAGAGAGCCTGATGCAGGTCTCAAACTCATGAACTGTGAGATCATGACCCGAGTGAAAGTCGGATGCTTAATTGAGCGAGCTACCCAGGCGCCCTATAAATGTGTACTTATTTTACTGAATCCCTACTTTATGGCAGATAATGTGATAGGTGGTTTATTTTATTTTTGATTTTTTTTTGGTTTGTGTTTTAAGGAGAGTGAATGAGTGGGGGAGGGGCAAAGGGAGAGGGAGAGAGAGAATTTTAAGCAGGCTTCATACCCAGTGCAGAGCCTGACATGGGGTTTAATATCAGTGAGATCATGGCCTGAGCTGAAATCAGGAGTCACTTAACTGACTGAGTCACCCAGGTGCTCTGGTGCTTTATTTTAAATTTTATTTTTATTTGTTACACATGACCATAATTTTATTTTTTTTTATTTTTTTTTATTTTTTTTAATGTTTTATTTATTTCTAGGAGAGAGAGAGAGAGCGAGCGTAAGCAGGGGGGGGTCAGAGAGAGAGGGAGTCACAGACTGAAACAGGCTCCAGGCTCTGAGCTGGCAGTCAGCACAGAGCCCGACGCGGGGCTCGAACCCACGAACCGCGAGATCATGACCTAAGTGAAAGTCGGACGCTTAACCGACTAAGCCACCCAGGCGCCCCACACATGACCATAATTTTAAAACATCAAGGCTTATGACAACAAGATAGGCTTCCGCCCATTCCTCCCATTTGTGATTCCCATCCCCCAGAGATGACTGTTTTCAACTATCAGCTTTTTTTTTCTGGCATTTACCTGCGTGTTTCTGCAACATACTTGATATTATTAAGCTCTTGATTTTTACAAATGGATATATATTAATGTCATGCATGGGAGGATTTAGCTTTTTTATAACCTCTGTTCCACATATACTTCCCCTTCTTCATTCACCCAGTATAGTTTTGTTATAATCCTAGATTACATCAGTGGTCTACATTGTGATTATAAATAATATTCACAGCTGAGCTATGTCGTATGCTATGATTATATAATGTACGTTTTTATATTCTTTGGAGTTAATAAGTTTTGAAAATTTACTTTTCTATGTGCCTATCGCTGATTCATACCCCATGTATTCAAACATGTGAGACAAGTCTGTTCATTTTTATTAGAGATATCCCTCCTGGAGTCCTCTGCTTCCACTCTGGTTTGCCCTGGCTGCCTTCTAGGTTTGCTATAGCTTTTGCTCTGGGATTTCGTTTTCCAGAAGAAAACCCTTTGGGGTAACCCTGTTGGGGATTCTTTTTACCTCCTGTGTTGGTCCTCCTTTTTCCTGGATCCCTTTTCCCCTTTTCTTGGTTTATTCTCCTTTTTGTGAAACAGAACTCTCTTGTCTTCCTGAGAAAGAGTACCTGGGAGGCAGAGTTTTTGAGACCTTGTACGTCTGATAATGTCTTTATTCAATTCCTAATACTTGCCTGTTTGGCTATATGTAGAATGTCAGCCTATGTATCAATTTCCCACATTTCAAGGTTTTGCTTCATTGTCATTGCCTAAAATCTAATGTCATTCTGCACTTGATCTTAGTGAAAAGGCAGAGAAGTGATTCTAATGACATTCTGATTCATGTATTATCCTTCTAACTTTCTCTCCCTTTTTCTTTCCCATCATCTTAATGGAGTTTTGGGTGTGAGCATAGGTCAACATGAGATTTCAAAGTTTAGTCAGAATTTCTCTGCATGGCGTTTTACATACTAGATATGTATTTCACCTTTCTTAAAAGAAACAAGATCTTGCACAGGATTCACAGAGCTAGTATGTAATAGCAGGGATTGAAGTCCAGGTTTGTTGGACTCCAAAGGCTGCTTTTTCATTGTGCCTTACTCCCTGAGATGATGCTTCTAGCCTAGGACTATTTGATTAACTCTAGAGAGAACAGCAAGAGAAAATTTCGGTGGTTGCTTTTAAACAAAACAATTTTGAAAGCTTGAATTTTTTTAAAAATTCATTTGCATTTTAATTAATACTGTCCCCATAATTGTAGTAAATTTTAAAATGCACCATGTTTCTGCATATCTCTAATGGTACACTATACCCTGGTGTGAGAAGCAGGAATTCTAGGCTAATCTTTTGTAGAG